>CM060655.1:42236826-42249326 GCA_030686955.1 Odontamblyopus rebecca
CCAAACCAGGACTAAACCAGAACTAAACTAGAACCAAACTAGAACCAAACCAGGACTAAACCAGGACTCAACCAGACCCGAACCAGGACAGAACCAGGACCAAACCAGGACTAAACCAGAACTAAACTAGAACCAAACCAGGACTAAACCAGGACTAAACCAGGACTAAACCAGGACTAAAGGAGGACTAAACTAGGACTAAACCAGGACTCAACCAGACCCGAACCAGGACCAAACCAGAACTAAACTAGAACCAAACTAGAACCAAACCAGGACTAAACCAGGACTAAACCAAGACTAAACTAGGACTAAACCAGGTCCAAACCAGGACTAAACTAGGAGTAAACCAGGACCGAACCAGTACCAAACCAGGACCAAACCAGGACTCAACCAGGACCAAACCAGAACCAAACCAGGACTAAACCAGGACTCAACCAGACCCGAACCAGGACAGAACCAGGACCAAACCAGGACTAAACCAGAACTAAACTAGAACCAAACTAGAACCAAACCAGGACTAAACCAGGACTCAACCAGACCCGAACCAGGACAGAACCAGGACCAAACCAGGACTAAACCAGAACTAAACTAGAACCAAACCAGGACTAAACCAGGACTAAACCAGGACTAAACCAGGACTAAACCAGGACTAAAGGAGGACTAAACTAGGACTAAACCAGGACTCAACCAGACCCGAACCAGGACAGAACCAGGACCAAACCAGGACTAAACTAGAACCAAACTAGAACCAAACCAGGACTAAACCAGGACTAAACACGGACTAAACCAGGTCCAAACCAGGACTAAACTAGGACTAAAGCAGGACCGAACCAGTACCAAACCAGGACCAAACCAGGACTAAACCAGAACCAAACTAGAACCAAACCAGGACTAAACCAGGACTAAACCAGCTCTAGACCAGGTTGAGACCAGGTCTTGCTCAGGACTGTCTGTGAACAAACACGCGCCGTGAGAAGCTCCGGTTGTGCGTGAACCGCGTGAGGAGCGCGGCTCTTCGCGCAGGCGCAGTTTGAACCCAGGGAGAGGCGCGTGCACCCAGCACCTGTTTCCAAACGCCTCGTGCCCTTGTCGGACACGCGCGAGAGAACGTGCGTGAGGGACCTGGCGCGGTGCTGGAGATGGAGGACCGGGTCCAGACCGGGTCTAGACCGGATCCAGACCGGGTTCAGACCGGGTTCAGACCTGGCTTAATCCTGTCCTGTTTGAATCCAGGTTTAGTCCTGGTTTAGTCCAGGTTTGGTCCAGGTTTGGTTCTGGTTTGGTCCTGGTTTAGTCCTGGTTTGGTCCTGGTTTAGCACTGGTTCGGTCCTGGTTTGGTACTTGTTTAGTCCTCGTTTAGTCCTCGTTTAGTCCTCGTTTAGTCCTGGTTTAGTCCTGGTTTAGTCCTGGTTTAGCCCTGGTTTGGTCCTGGTTTGGCCCTGGTTTAGTCCTGGGTTGGTCCTGGGTTGGTCCTGGGTTAGTCCTGGTTTGGTCCTGGTTTGGTCCTAGGTTGGTCCTTTTTTTATCCTGGGTTGGTCCTGGGTTGGTCCTGGGTTGGTCCTGGGTTGGTCCTTGTTTGATCCTGGTTTGGTCTGGTTTAGTCCTGGTTTGATCTGGTTTGGTCCTGGTTTAGTCCTGGTTTGGTCCTGGTTTGTTTCTGGTTTAGTCCTGGTTTAGTCCTGGTTTAGTCCTGGTTTGGTCCTGGTTTGGTCCTGGTTTAGTTCTGGTTTGGTCCTGGTTTGGTCCTGGTTTAGTTCTGGTTTGGTCCTGGTTTGGTCCTGGTTTAGTTCTGGTTTGGTCCTGGTTTGGTCCTGGTTTAGTTCTGGTTTGGTCCTGGTTTGGTCCTGGTTTGGTCCGGGTTTGGTCCTGGTTTGGTCCGGGTTTGGTCCTGGTTTGGTCCGGGTTTGGTTCAAGTTTGGTCCTGGTTTAGCACTGGTTCGGTCCTGGTTTGGTACTTGTTTAGTCCTCGTTTAGTCCTCGTTTAGTCCTCGTTTAGTCCTGGTTTAGTCCGGGTTTGGTCCTGGTTTGGTCCTGGTTTGGTCCTGGTTTGGCCCTGGTTTAGTCCTGGGTTGGTCCTGGGTTGGTCCTGGTTTAGTCCTGGTTTGGTCCTGGTTTAGTCCTGGTTTGGTCCTGGTTTGGCCCTGGTTTAGTCCTGGGTTGGTCCTGGGTTGGTCCTGGGTTAGTCCTGGTTTGGTCCTGGTTTGGCCCTGGTTTAGTCCTGGTTTGGTCCTGGTTTGGTCCTGGTTTAGTCCTGGTTTGGTCCTGGTTTGTTCCTGGTTTAGTCCTGGTTTAGTCCTGGTTTGGTCCTGGTTTGGTCCTGGTTTGGCCCTGGTTTAGTCCTGGTTTGGTCCTGGTTTGGTCCTGGTTTAGTTCTGGTTTGGTCCTGGTTTGGTCCTGGTTTAGTCCTGGTTTAGTCCTGGTTTGGTCCTGGTTTGGTCCTGGTTTAGTCCTGGTTTGGTCCTGGTTTAGTCCTGGTTTGGTCCTGGTTTGGTCCTCCGCATCCACACACCGGGCCGCGCTCTGAGCCAAGCCGGCCGAGACGCTTCAAATCTGGGACACGAATCCGCTGTGTCGCGCGGTGATGGATGGAGCCTCTGACATCCAGCCCAATTCCACATCCGTCTGGTCCTGGTTTAGACCCTGTTTGGACCTGGTTTAGACCCTGTTTGGACCTGGTTTAGACCCTGTTTGGACCTGCTTTAGACCCTGTTTGGACCTGGTTTGGTTTTTTCTGCTTTTGTCCTTTAAGGTCCTGGTTTAGTCCTTTTGCTTAAGGCCAGTTATAGACGATCTAGTCCTAATTTGGTTTTGCGTTGTGTCCCGGTTTTGTCCTGGTTTAGTCCTGGTTCAGTCGTGGTTTAGTCCTGGTTTAGTCCTGGTTTAGTCCTGGTTCAGGCCCAGTCCCCTCAGACTGCAGCACCGGTCACATATTTGCGGTGTCTCCCGTGATGCAGAGCCGTATCGCGCGTCGTTCCCGTGGATCTGATATTGTGTCCACACATACGCACGGCCCCGAGCCTCAGCCCCGGAGCCTCAGCCCCGGAGCCTCAGTCCCGGAGCCTCAGTCCCCCGCTCCCCGCTCCGCTGTGCCCTGCGCCGTGGAGGAGAGCCACACAGCGCCGCTCCTCACGTACCTTTCCACTGACGCGCTCCATGGTGCTCCCCCCGAACGCTACCCCGACGCACGCTCCGTGTCCGTCATCTCCGGTGCGCTCGGGCTGCGGTCATGCTGGAGGCGGATGGAGGGCGGGCAGCGGTCGGTCAGAGGGATGTGAGGCCGAGGAGGAGCGCTGTCTGTCGGCGTGCGTGTCCGCGCAGGCTCCGTGGAGTCTGTGGGATGCGGGAGAGCGACAGACGAGCTTTAATGCCACCCGAAGTCTCCCCTCCCCCGCCCCTCTTCATCCCCGCCACCCCCGCGGGCACCAGCACACACGCACGCGCGCACGGCCACGCGCAGCATCCGCACGGGAACAGCGCGTGCGCGGCCGCTGGAGGCGCGCGCACTGCCCGAGGCGCTCCACAGAGACACGATGAGAGTTAGGCCCGGGATGGATCTGGACTGGGTCTGGACTGGATCTGGACTGGATCCGGACTGGATCTGAACTGGATCTGGATTGGATCTGCACTGGATCTGCACTGGATCTGGATTGGATCTGGATCTGGACTGGATCTGAACTGGATCTGGATTGGATCTGCACTGGATCTGGATTGGATCTGGATCTGGACTGGATCTGGACTGGATCTGGACTGGATCTGGACTGGATCTGGGTCCGGACTGGATCTGGACTGGATCTGGACTGGATCTGGACTCTATGACGTTTGTAAATTGGTTGTTTTAAATCAGAGCTTTGAGCAGATTCGTCTCTCTGACGTTGTGTTTGGAGGGATTCGTGCATGTTTGACTTGATTTTAATTGGTTAGTTTAGACTTGCTTTAGTCCTGGTTTAGTCCTGATTTAGTCCTGGTTTAGTCCTGCTTTAGTCCTGGTTTAGTCCTGGTTTAGTCCTGGTTTAGTCCTGGTTCAGTCCTGGTTTAGTCCTGGTTTAGTCCTGCTTTAGTCCTGGTTTAGTCCTGGTTCAGTCCTGGTTTAGTCCTGCTTTAGTCCTGGTTTAGTCCTGGTTTAGTCCTGGTTCAGTCCTGGTTTAGTCCTGCTTTAGTCCTGCTTTAGTCCTGGTTTAGTCCTGGTTTAGTCCTGGTTTAGTCCTGCTTTAGTCCTGCTTTAGTCCTGGTTTAGTCCTGGTTCAGTCCTGGTTTAGTCCTGGTTTAGTCCTGGTTTAGTCCTGGTTTAGTGGGCTAGTGTCAGGTGGAGAAGGTCAGATGCCCTCCCCCGTCACCTCTCTGGACTCATTTAGGTCGGGTTCTGTTCTGGTCGGGTTCTGGTCAGGTCGGGTTCTGTTCTGGTCGGGTTCTGTTCTGGTCGGGTTCTGGTCAGGTCGGGTTCTGGACTCCACAGGCCTGAGGAGGTTCACGTGACTAAAGCTGCTGAACTTGGACGTGTTATTTTTAACTTCAGAGATGAAATCTTCAGATCATGATTCTGATGATCGAAGCTGCACAAAGAGGGAAACTCTGAGTACTTTTCTGAAGTAAAGGAGTACTCTGAGTACTTTTACTTTTCTGAAGTAAAGGAGTACTCTGAGTACTTGTACTCAGGGACAGGTACTTTTCTGAAGTAAAGGAGTACTCTGAGTACTTTTACTTTTCTGAAGTAAAGGAGTACTCTGAGTACTTGTACTCAGGGACAGGTACTTTTCTGAAGTAAAGGAGTACTCTGAGTACTTGTACTCAGGGACAGGTACTTTTCTGAAGTAAAGGAGTACTCTGAGTACTTCATCGTGTCCTTTAGGCTTTTCCCGCACAGAGAGAACAGAGAGAATAAAGAAAAACTCTCCTCAGCCTGTGTGAGCTTCACTTGGAACAAAAATCAAGCTCTTTGTAATTATACGTCATGTTTTTACATGAAAAAAAATGTAAATATAATGTATCCAAGTATTCAGACACAGTACTCTGTACTCTGAATGTAAATATAATGTATCCAAGTATTCAGACTCTGGACTCTGACAGGACCAGAGCGCAGCACAAAATACACGTTTGTGCCGTGAGTTCTGAAGGAAACACGTGTGCAAAGTTTCCCCCTCAGACTTTTCTGTCTTCTGTATAAGACGCAGAGAATAACACCATTAAAATAAACACTGATCCTCACTTGACTGGATCATGGCATTTCTACAGCTCCTTTCAGGTTCCCCAAAGCTCTTTCCACTTTCTTCATTCTCTCCACACTCTGCGTAAACTCCTTCTGTGGCCACAGCTGCCCTGGGGCAGACGGAGGTGAGGCTCCGCCCCCCAGCCTCCTGCAGGAGCCAATCACAGCACGACTCACATCAGTCTTGTGGTGAGGGACATTTCTGCCGCTGGACTTCTTTTCTCCACATGAAGCAGCATCCTGGGCTCTGCAGGTGAGTGTGGAACATAGAACCTGCAGGTGAGTGTGGAACATAGAACCCGCAGGTGAGTGTGGAACATAGAACCTGCAGGTGAGTGTGGAACATAGAACCTGCAGGTGAGTGTGGAACATAGAACCTGCAGGTGAGTGTGGAACATAGAACCCACACAGGTGAGTGTGGAACATAGAACCTGCAGGTGAGTGTGGAACATAGAACCCGCAGGTGAGTGTGGAACATAGAACCCACACAGGTGAGTGTGGAACATAGAACCCACACATATGAGTGTGGAACATAGAACCTGCAGGTGAGTGTGGAACATAGAACCCGCAGGTGAGTGTGGAACATAGAATCTGCAGGTGAGTGTGGAACATAGAACCTGCAGGTGACTGTGGAACATAGAACCCACACAGATGAGTGTGGAACATAGAACCTGCAGGTGAGTGTGGAACATAGAACCTGCAGGTGAGTGTGGAACATAGAACCTGCAGGTGAGTGTGGAACATAGAACCTGCAGGTGAGTGTGGAACATAGAACCCACACAGATGAGTGTGGAACATAGAACCTGCAGGTGAGTGTGGAACATAGAACCTGCAGGTGAGTGTGGAACATAGAACCCACACAGGTGAGTGTGGAACATAGAACCTGCAGGTGAGTGTGGAACATAGAACCTGCAGGTGAGTGTGGAACATAGAACCTGCAGGTGAGTGTGGAACATAGAATCTGCAGGTGAGTGTGGAACATAGAACCTGCAGGTGAGTGTGGAACATAGAACCCACAGGTGAGTGTGGAACATAGAACCCGCAGGTGAGTGTGGAACATAGAACCCACAGGTGAGTGTGGAACATAGAACCTGCAGGTGAGTGTGGAACATAGAACCCACACAGGTGAGTGTGGAACATAGAACCTGCAGGTGAGTGTGGAACATAAAACCCACACAGGTGAGTGTGGAACATAGAACCCGCAGGTGAGTGTGGAACATAGAACCCACAGGTGAGTGTGGAACATAGAACCCGCAGGTGAGTGTGGAACATAGAACCCGCAGGTGAGTGTGGAACATAGAACCCGCAGGTGAGTGTGGAACATAGAACCCGCAGGTGAGTGTGGAACATAGAACCCACAGGTGAGTGTGGAACATAGAACCCGCAGGTGAGTGTGGAACATAGAACCTGCAGGTGAGTGTGGAACATAGAACCCACACAGGTGAGTGTGGAACATAGAACCCGCAGGTGAGTGTGGAACATAGAACCTGCAGGTGAGTGTGGAACATAGAACCTGCAGGTGAGTGTGGAACATAGAACCCACACAGGTGAGTGTGGAACATAGAACCCACAGGTGAGTGTGGAACATAGAACCCACACAGGTGAGAGTGGAACATAGAACCCGCACAGTTGAGTGTGGAACATAGAACCCGCACAGGTGAGTGTGGAACATAGAACCCGCACAGGTGAGTGTGGAACATAGAACCCGCACAGGTGAGTGTGGAACATAGAACCCGCACAGGTGAGAGTGGAACATAGAACCCACACAGGTGAGTGTGGAACATAGAACCCACACAGGTGAGAGTGGAACATAGAACCCGCACAGGTGAGTGTGGAACATAGAACCCGCACAGGTGAGAGTGGAACATAGAACCCACACAGGTGAGTGTGGAACATAGAACCCACACAGGTGAGAGTGGAACATAGAACCCGCACAGGTGAGTGTGGAACATAGAACCCGCACAGGTGAGTGTGGAACATAGAACCCGCACAGGTGAGAGTGGAACATAGAACCCGCACAGGTGAGTGTGGAACATAGAACCCGCACAGGTGAGAGTGGAACATAGAACCCGCACAGGTGAGTGTGGAACATAGAACCCGCACAGGTGAGTGTGGAACATAGAACCCGCACAGGTGAGAGTGGTCAGAGAGGGTCAGAGGGGGTCAGAGTGGGTCAGAGGGGGTCAGAGTGGGTCAGAGGGGGTCAGAGGGGGTCAGAGGGGGTCAGAGGGGGTCAGAGGGGGTCAGAGTGGGTCAGAGGGGGTCAGAGGGGGTCAGAGGGTCGGGCGCAGAGCCCTGGCCGGATAAAGTGGAAGAAGATGGATTATTGTGTCTACATAAATAATTTATGACAAAAAGGGAAAATCGATTTTAAATAATTTATAACTAATAATTAATTTATGAACAAAAAATATAAAAATGTTTAAGTTTAAGCTGTTGGTTCCAGTCGAATCTTCTTTCATTTCTGACTTGCGGTCAAATGGTGCTCCTGGTTTGGGTCAAGTCCAGGTGACAGACGGAAACAGAGACACACCTGAGATCCACCTTAAATCCACCTTAAATCCACCTTAAATCCACCTTAAATCCACCTTAAATCCACCTTAAATCCTTCACATGATTTGGTTTCATCATGTGTGTTATTTATTTCACACGTAACGCCTCACCTGCATGTGTCAGATGCCCTCCCGTGGGTTGTGTGTGTCAGATGCCCTCCCAAGGGTTGTGTGTGTCAGATGCCCTCCCGTGGGTCGTGTGTGTCAGATGCCCTCCCGGGGGTCGTGTGTGTCAGATGCCCTCCCGGGGGTCGTGTGTGTCAGATGCCCTCCCGGGGCTTGTGTGTGTCAGATGCCCTCCCGGGGGTTGGAGATGTATTCTATTCGTTATATTCGTGTATTATATTATACATTAGTTTCCTTTAGTTTCGGAGGAGCAGGTTTGACATGTTTAACAGTAAAGTATCGATATCTGTGGCAGGATTAGACTGAATTTCTGTTTTTATAAAAGGGTTCAGTTCAAAGTTCACATTTTTCACATGTCCAGAAGAATCGACTGAAATCTGAACTGACAAACGAGCACAAGAATCACATTTCACATTTCATTTTGCATTTGTGCAGCTCTAAACTTCAGGGTTAGAAATATTCACACAGAATAAGACGTCCTGCAGACACAGGGAGGGCATCTGACACAGGGACATTTGAACAGACTGCAGGGTGAACAGTTTTTATGCAGAAGAAGAGGACGGACCTGAGCTCACGCGTCACATTTGTTTGTTGAACCTTTTACAGTTTTCTGAACGCTGCTCCTGTTTTGTCTGAATTGTTTCAGTCATTTTGTTTAGACGGTTTTACAGCTGGAGATTCTGCATCTTAAAAATGTTAAAAGTTCCTTCGGCCTGAGCTGCTCCAGGGCGTTGGCGTCTTTCACAACGTTCATGAAGCTGCAGATCCAGGGGACGAGTGTTTGTTCAGCATTAAGCTTTGTCTGGAGCCATGAAATCCAGTACACACATTCCTCGCGTGAAGACAAACAAAAAACATTATTATGGCCACGCCCCCTGACAAACCGGAAGTCGGCCATTTTGGACTGAATATTCTGAAATTCTGAGTCAATGTGGTTTTACTCTTTTCTGCTCCAGGATTTGGTTAAATGGAGGATTTCACTTCTACGGGGAGTTAACTGCAACATCACATATTTAGGCTTGTGGGCGGAGCCTTGTACAGGCTCGTACTGCTGACCGTAAGGAGGGTTTGAACAGGGCCCAGGAGAGATCACTAGATTATTCAAACATGCATGGAGGACCCTAAAACGCTTGAGGCAGGTTTGTGCTGAGGAACAGTATTAGAACATGGGGGAACATTCAGGACACGTCCTCTTTAAGCTCGGAAACGAGCAGGGAAAAGGTCCAGGCAAACTGAGTCAGGTTTGTGGAGATGCGAGCCGTGTACTAAAGTAACAACACATAAAAATATACTCCACACTTTCTCCTGCTGCTCCGTAAGTACTGACAGTAAAAGTACTTTTACTTTTAGGTAATTTTAGACACATTCGACCTTGTCTCTCTTTAGAAGCAGCAGGACTTTTATGCTCTTCTTTTTTCCCACTTGTCCTGTTGTGTTACATGTTGAGGAAACATGGGGAAACTGCAATTAGACCTTTAGAGTCAGTGTATAAACAAAGCTTTAAAGATTTTTAATAAAAAACCTCATGCACCATCATTGGAACATCTTGACTAAACATAATCTTTTGACTTTTGAAAACTGAATGATTATTTTCCAATCTTTCTTCTGTACGAGCCACAAGAACAGCCTCACTTCACGACTGTGTTGTACTTTTTCGCCGCTTTTGGTCAATCTGCATTTTCAGTGAAGGCCACAGTGGAATCTGCTGCCTGATTCTATCAAAGCCTGTGTTACACTCACAAGCTTTAAAACAGAACTAAAAACATGTAAAGAGTCACTCAGGGTTGTAAGTGTTGTGCTCTGTTGGTCCTGGCTCTGGATGAACGTGTCCTGTATGTGTGTGTGAGGCTGGAGTGGATTTATGTGTAAATAGTATATAAAAACGCATTTCTCACCTTCCACGGTGGTTGGTCTCTCTCACCCTCATCAGCTCGGGTCCTCTACCAGAGGCCTGGGAGCTTGAGAGTTCTGCGCAGTATCTTTGCTGTTCCCAGTACTGCACTTTTCTGGACTGAGATGTCTGTTGTCCTTCCTGGGATCTGCTGCAACCACTCCTCTAGTTTGGGGGTCACGGCCCCGAGTGCTCCGATCACCACAGGCACCACCGATGCTTTCACCTTCCAGGCTCTCTCCAGCTCTTCTTTGAGCCCCTGGTATTTCTCTAGTTTCTCGTGTTCCTTTTTCCTGACATTGCCATCGCTCGGTATTGCAATGTCCACCACCACGGCTTGATTTTCCCGCTTATCCAGAACCACGATGTCTGGTTGGTTCGCCATCACCATTCTGTCAGTCTGTATTTGGAAGTCCCACAGGATCTTGGCTCATTCTCCACAACCTTTGGAGGTGTTTCCCACCTTGATCCTGGGGTTTCCAGCCCGTACTCTGCACAGATGTTTCTGTACACTATGCCCGCTACTTGGTTATGTCGCTCCATGTACGCTTTCCCTGCCAGCATCTTACACCCTGCAGTTATGTGCTGGACTGTCTCAGGCACTTCTTTGCACAGCCTACACCTTGGGTCTTGTCTGGTGTGGTAGATCTGGGCCTCTATTGCTCGGGTGCTCAAGGCCTGCTCCTGTGCAGCCAGGATGAGTGCTTCTGTGCTGTCCTTCAGACCAGCCCTCTCCAGCCATTGGTAGGATTTCTTGATATCAGCCACTTCAGTTATGTTCCGGTGGTACGCCCCGTGTAGGGGTTTGTCCTGCCATGATGGTCCCTCCAGCACCTCTTCCTCTGCACCCCACTGTCTGAGACATTCTCTGAGCATGTCATCAGTCTGGGCCTTGTCACTGATGTACTTGTGGAGCTTGGATTTTTCATCCTGGACAGTGGTTCCCACACTCACTAGTCCTCGGCCTCCTTCCTTCCGGCTCGTGTACAGTCTCAGGGTGCTGGACTTGGGATGGAACCCTCCATGCATGGTCAGGAGCTTTCGTGTCTTAACATCTGTGGTCTGTATCTCCTCCTTTGGCCAACTTATGATTCCTGCTGGGTATCTGATCACTGGCAGGGCGTAGCTGTTTATTGCCTGCGCCTTGTTCTTGCCATTGAGCTTCTTAGGACCTGCCGTACTCTTTGCAGGTATTTGGCTGTCGCCGCTTTCCTTGTTGCCTCGTCAAGGTTGCCATTTGCCTGTGGGATACCAAGGTACTTGTAGCTGTCCTCAATGTCTGTTATTGTTCCCTCTGGGAGTGAGACCCCCTCTGTGTGGACTACCTTCCCTCTCTTTGTCACCATCCTACTACACTTCTCGAGCCCGAATGACATTCCAATGTCTGTGCTGTAGATCCTGGTGGTGTGGATCAGTGAGTCGATGTCTCGCTCGCTCTTAGCGTACAGCTTGATGTCATCCATGTAGAGGAGGTGACTGATGGTGGCCCCGTTTCTGAGTCGGTATCCATAGCCAGTGCGGTCGATTATTTGGCTGAGGGGGTTCAGACCTACGCAGAACAGCAGTGGGGACAGTGCGTCTCCTTGGAATATGCCACATTTGATGGTCACTTGTGCAAGTGGCTTGCCATTGGCTTCAAGGGTGGTTTTCCACAACCGCATCGAGTTTGCAATGAACGCCCTTAGAGTCCTGTTGATATTGTACAGCTCCAGGCACTCCAGGCACATATATATATATATATATATATATATATATATATATATATATATCTATATATATACTATTGCAGAGGGACTGCAGATGTGAATTAGCTTTAGGCTAACTCTGGTACAATGGGGACTGCAGATGTGAATTAGCTTTAGGCTAACTCTGGGACAATGGGGACTGCAGATGTGAATTAGCTTTAGGCTACCTCTGGTACAATGGGGACTGCAGATGTAAATTAGCTTTAGGCTAACTCTGGTACAATGGGGACTGCAGATGTTAATTAGCTTTAGGCTAACTCTGGTACAATGGGGACTGCAGATGTTAATTAGCTTTAGGCTAACTCTGGTACAATGGGGACTGCAGATGTGAATTAGCTTTAGGCTAACTCTGGGACAATGCGTCAAATGGTAACATTTATGTTTTAATTGTACATGGTCCCCTTTTAAAATAAATAAATAAATACTCGGAGTAAAGGGTTTGGTTCCTCCTTCACTTTCTGAAGATGAGTCTGTTTCCAGTGAATTTCGCGTGATTGACAGGTGGAGCAGCCAATCAGGGACATTCGTGGTCCGTCTGTATCCAAACAAAAGGCTCAGCTCACCTGACATCACAAACCAGGAAGACGTTTGGAAAGATGTGATTTCAACTTCCTGCGGGAGGAACTTCCCCTTTATTCACAGTAATATGAGACGCAAGACCGAATGTACCGGCCACGAGACGAGACCGAACGTGCCGGCCACGAGACGAGACCGAACGTACCGGCCAAGAGACGAGACCGAACGTACCGGCCAAGAGACAAGACCGAACGTAGTAGTAGTAGTAGTAGTAGTAGCAGTAGCAGTAGCAGTAGTAGCAGTAGCAGTAGCAGTAGCAGCAGCAGCAGCAGCAGCAGCAGCAGCAGCAGTCGTAGTCGTAGCAGTAGTAGTCGTAGTAGCAGTGATAGCAATGTAATGTGATGTAGTGTAGCAACAGCAGCAACAGCAACCGTGTAGTATAACCGTGTGTGTTAGTAGCATGTAAT
>CM060655.1:42256826-42391826 GCA_030686955.1 Odontamblyopus rebecca
GGAAGGATTTAATTGCCCCAAATTGCCGCCTGGTCTCAAATAAAAGCCTGGTCTGTGAAGTGACTGAAGCAACAAACACGACTATTCGGTATTTTACGGTATTCTGCATGACTAAAATTTTAAGTAAACTTTCCCAGTGTTTTTAATCAAAAATTTATCTTTTAAATATTTGGCAATTGTATTTTCAAATCCTGTTTCAACCCTCAAAATTCAGAGTGTGAAATTCACAGTGAAAACATTTGCAGCAAAGATCCAAATGCAAAAGAAATGGGTCATGTGACTGAGATGGCGGTTTCCTATTGGCCGCTGTCTTCTGTGGGCGGGGCTTATCGTTCCGTTCTGACAGACGGTTTCCTGCTCCGTTTCCTGGTTGTTACTGAGTTGGATCGATGCTTTTGCCTTTGCGTCTTGGAGCTTTGTGTTTCCCTCTGATTTTTGACTCTTCAATTTAAAGATATTAGAACATTTGTGCCGAATATTTACACTTTTTAATTTTGCATTTTTAAACACATTGAAAATTCGGAACTGAACTGAAATTCAGAATAAAAACATGTTTTTCCAGAGTTACAAAATTCAAGTGAGAAACTCGGCAGCGTTTAAAATCTGCTGCTCCATAAATGGTAGAGTTAAGGTTAGGGTTAGGGTCTCGGTTTAGGGTTTGGCGTTGGGGTTAGGGTCGGGGTTTAGGGTTTGGCGTTGGGGTTGGGTTAGGGTTTGGCGTTGGGGTTGGGGTTGGGTTAGGGTCGGGGTTTAGGGTTTGGCGTTGGGGTTAGGAGTTAAGGTTAGGGTCGGGGTTTAGGGTTTAGCGTTGAGGTTAGGAATTAAATTAGGGTCGGGGTTTAAAATTTAGCGTTAGAAATTAGGGTTAAATTAAAATTAAGTCAAATTTAAAATTTAGCGTTAAAATTAAATTAAAATTGAAGTAAAATTTAAAATTTAGCGTTAGAAATTAAATTAAAATCAAAATTTAAAATTTAGCGTTAGGGAATTAGGAAATTTAAAATTTAGCGTTAAAAATTAGAATTAGAATTGAAGTAAAATTTAAAATTTAGCGTTAAAATTAAATTAAAATTAAATCAAATTTAAAATTTAAGCGTTAAAATTAAATTAAAGTAAAATTTAAAATTTAGCGTTAAAATTAAATTAAAAGTAAATTTAAAATTTAGCGTTAAAATTAAATTAAAATTAAAGTCAAAATTTAAAATTTAAGCATTAGCGTTAGGAAATTAGGAATTAAATTAAATTAAAATTAAATTAAAATTAAGTAAAATTTAAAATTTAGTATTAGAAATTAAAATTGAAGTAAAATTTAAAATTTAGCGTTAAAAAGTTAGAATTAAAATGCAGAAATTTAAAATTTAGCGTTAGAAATTCAAATTAAGTAAATTTAAAATTTAGCGTTAGGAATTGAAAATTAAATTAAAATCAAATTTAAAATTTAAGCGATGAAATTAAAATTAAATTAAAATTGAAGTAAAATTTAAAATTTAAGCGATGAAATTAAATTAAAATTGAAGTAAAATTTAAAATTTAGCGATAAAATTAAAAATTAAATTAAAATCAAAATTTAAAATTTAGCGATGAAATTAGAAATTTAAAATTTAAGCGATGAAATTAGAAATTAAAGTAAAATTTAAAATTTAGCGATAAAATTAAATTAAAATTAAATAAGAAATTTAAAATTTAAGCATTAAAATTAAATTAAAATCAGAAATTTAAAATTTAGCGTTAAAATTAAATTAAAGTAAAATTTAAAATTTAAGCGATTAAAATTAAATTAAAATTAGGTAAAATTTAAAATTTAAGCGATAGCGATGAAATTAAAAATTAAAATTAAATTAGGAATTAAATTAAAATTGGTAAATGAAAATTTAAAATTTAAGCGATGAAAATTAAAATTAGAAATTTAAAATTTAAGCGTTAGGAATTAAAATTAAATTAAAATTAGAATTAGGAAATTTAAAATTTAGCGTTAGAATTAAATCAAATTTAAAATTTAGCGTTAGGAATTAAAATTAAGTCAAAATTTAAAATTTAGCGTTAGGAATTAAATTAAAGTTGGGTGAAATTTAAAATTTAGCGTTAGAATTAAATTAAAATTGTGTCGAAATTTAAAATTTAGCGTTAGGGTTGGGTTAGGGTCGGGAGTTTAAAATTTAGCGTTGGGTTAGGGTCGGGTTTAGGGTTGGGTCGGGGTTTAGGGTTTGGCGTTGGCGTTGGGGTTCATATTTGTGCCGTGTTTTCTATGGTCTTGTGGTAAACTGCGGCTTTACCCGTTGCACTTGTTCGTTCCCTCGTGAAGCCGTTAGAATCACTGTGCAGGTGCGACTGGACACAGGAAGGACCTGTGTAAATCTGCTTTGTTTTGTGAAGGTGAAAAATGAGAATTATGGATGAAAACTACTGAGCGCGGCGTATTTTCAGAACCGCCGGTATTTTTGACCTGAGCCGTGAGGCCAGTTCAGCTCAAGAACCAAAACCACCAATAAAACGAACGATCCTGCTCCTGCTTTGTCATTTCTCAACTCTGGGTTTTGTTTTTTTTTAGTATAAGTTGAACTGAAGCTTAAGTCCGTTTCTAGAGGAGGTGGAATTCTGTCAGGAGCCAAAAAACGGCACAGATCAGTGTTTCCTCTGTGGAGATCTGACTGTGTGTGAGTCTGTGAAGGCAACAAACTAGTGTAGTGATGGGGGCAAGTTCTGAACTAGTGTAGTGATGGGGGCAAGTTCTGAACTAGTGTAGTGATGGGGGCAAGTTCTGAACTAGTGTAGTGATGGGGGCAAGTTCTGAAGTAGTGTAGTGATGGGGCAAGTTCTGAACTAGTGTAGTGATGGGGCAAGTTCTGAACTAGTGTAGTGATGGGGGCAAGTTCTGAACTAGTGTAGTGATGGGGCAAGTTCTGAACTAGTGTAGTGATGGGGGCAAGTTCTTGACTAGTGTAGTGATGGGGGCAAGTTCTGAACTAGTGCAGTGATGGGGCAAGTTCTGAACTAGTGTAGTGATGGGGCAAGTTCTGAACTAGTGTAGTGATGGGGGCAAGTTCTGAACTAGTGTAGTGATGGGGCAAGTTCTGAACTAGTGTAGTGATGGGGGCAAGTTCTTGACTAGTGTAGTGATGGGGGCAAGTTCTGAACTAGTGTAGTGATGGGGGCAAGTTCTGAACTAGTGTAGTGATGGGGCAAGTTCTGAACTAGTGTAGTGATGGGGCAAGTTCTGAACTAGTGTAGTGATGGGGGCAAGTTCTGAACTAGTGTAGTGATGGGGGCAAGTTCTGAACTAGTGTAGTGATGGGGGCAAGTTCTGAACTAGTGTAGTGATGGGGGCAAGTTCTGAACTAGTGTAGTGATGGGGCAAGTTCTGAACTAGTGTAGTGATGGGGCAAGTTCTGAACTAGTGCAGTGATGGGGCAAGTTCTGAACTAGTGTAGTGATGGGGCAAGTTCTGAACTAGTGCAGTGATGGGGGCAAGTTCTGAACTAGTGTAGTGATGGGGCAAGTTCTGAACTAGTGTAGTGATGGGGGCAAGTTCTTGACTAGTGTAGTGATGGGGGCAAGTTCTGAACTAGTGTAGTGATGGGGGCAAGTTCTGAACTAGTGTAGTGATGGGGCAAGTTCTGAACTAGTGTAGTGATGGGGGCAAGTTCTGAACTAGTGTAGTGATGGGGGCAAGTTCTGAACTAGTGTAGTGATGGGGGCAAGTTCTGAACTAGTGTAGTGATGGGGGCAAGTTCTGAACTAGTGTAGTGATGGGGGCAAGTTCTGAACTAGTGTAGTGATGGGGCAAGTTCTGAACTAGTGTAGTGATGGGGGCAAGTTCTGAACTAGTGTAGTGATGGGGGCAAGTTCTGAACTAGTGTAGTGATGGGGGCAAGTTCTGAACTAGTGTAGTGATGGGGGCAAGTTCTGAACTAGTGCAGTGATGGGGGCAAGTTCTGAACTAGTGTAGTGATGGGGGCAAGTTCTGAACTAGTGTAGTGATGGGGCAAGTTCTTCAGTTCCAACATAACGAGTCTAACAAACCAAACGCTCTGGTTCACTCATTAGTGTCTGGAAACGTTAGAAAACATCTTTAGAAGCACCTCACACTTCCCTCTGCTGATTTCCCACAGGCCAAAGCCCAAAAGACTCGATCGTCGACGTCGTTTCTAATCCCGTTTATTTCCCAGTGAATTATATGTTTTGAAAAACTCTGTGGTGAAGTATTTAAATCAATTGTTGAGAGAAAATGTATTTCCCGTATTGCAGCAGCCAAATGCGCGGCGACAGAAGTGTGAGTTTTCAGCGTCTGAGCCGAGCTGACAGTGACGCTCTGAGGCTGTTGGTCCAGCTCGATGTGGACACTTCTGTGGAAACCTGCGCCTCAAAGACCATCGCGTCTGCAGTGAGCACTTTGATGAGGACGACCTCACCCCGTCCAGGGACAAACACCGGTACCTGAAGAAAAACACAACTCCAAAAGCCAAAGGACACGTGGACGACATGGAGGCGACGTTACAGATAAGTTCTTGATCTCACTTTGGAGGTCGGGGTCCGTCTGGTTGTGGGGGCCGTGCACAAACATTTTATAGTTAGAGTATTTTTGGTAAAAAGGTTCGACTGGAATAAGCAGAACAAACACATTTGCTCCAATTCCAACATTTAGCACAAGGAGACGTGACAAATGTGGAAAGCTTCAGGGGGAAGGTGGGAGTTTGAACTGTGAGGAAAGATGTTTAAAGATGTTTGACATGAACGGCTCAGGAACCACAGCCTGTGAAATCAAAGATTTACACCTGGTTTATATCAGTTTATTCACATGTTTCACAAATGATCCGTTGCTTTATGTTCCAAGTGATCAACACAAACATAAAGAATCATTTTACGCCACTCATCACAAATATCATTTTGAATCCTTCAGTTTTCAGTGGGACTGAAACAAAACACAAATCCAGGTTTGTTTTTGAGGACGAACGACTTCAGAAAACGACTTCAAACTGAAAGAGTCTAAACCAGGACTAAACCAGGACTGAACCAGGACTGAACCAGGACTGAACCAGGAATACAAAGTTCCCAACGAATACAAATTGTCAGATCAGGTTGCAGCAGGTTTTGAAAACATACCTATAATTGCAGCAATTTTTCCAATCACACCTAACAAAAATGTAGACAGAATTAATACTTATAGGCCCACTACATCCACTACAATGTGCAAAAACTAGGAAACTGGACACAAGCAGCTTTGAGGCAGTGCATGAGCAGCTAGCAGCCACATCACTGATGTCATTCCAGAATCGCATAGCCTTGGATATGCTCTTGGCAGAGAAAGGGGCCGTGTGCACGATTTTTGGCAGTCAGTGTTGTACTTTCATCCCAAATAATATTGCATCCGATGGCAGCTTGACCAGAGCAATAGACGGTCTTCGTACCCTCAACAAGCGCATGAAGGAGCAGTGTGGCGTCGACCAATCAATGTGGGATGACTGGCTGGGTGTGTTTGGCAGGTACAAAGCACTCGTGAGCTCAGTGCTGATCTCAATAGCCGTGTTCGCCGCAATATTGACCTTGTGTGGATGCTGTTGTATTCCCTGTATCCGTAGTCTAGTCAGCCGTTTAATCACCACAGCAATAGCCCCTGGTCCAGAGGACAGGGCAGTCCAAATCCATCTTTTGGCTGATGGTGACTCTGATGTTGAGGACTCCACTGAGGCCAGGACTGAACAAGGACTGAACCAGGACTAAACCTGGACTAAACCAGAGCTGAACCAGGACTGAAACACAACAAAACTAGGACTGAACAAAGACAGAACCAGGACTAAACCAGGGCTAAACCAGGACTAAACCAGGACAGAAACACAACTGAACCAGGGCTGAACCAGGGCTAAATTAGGACTGAACCAGGACTGAACCAGGACCGAACCAGGACTAAACCAGGTCTAAACCAGGACTAAACCATGGCTAAACCAGGACTAAAGCAGGACTAAACCAGGACTGAACCAGGACTAAACCAGGACTAAAGCAGGACTAAAGCAGGACTAAACCAGGGCTGAACCAGGACTAAACCAGGACTAAACCAGGACTAAAGCAGGACTAAACCAGGGCTGAACCAGGACTAAAGCAGGACTAAACCAGGGCTGAACCAGGACTAAAGCAGGACTAAACCGGGGCTAAACCAGGACTAAACCAGGACTGAACCAGGACTAAACCAGGACTGAACCAGGGCTAAACCAGGACTAAACCAGGACTAAACCAGGACTGAACCAGGACTAAACCAGGACTGAACCAGGACTGAACCAGGACTAAATCAAGACTAAACCAGGACTGAACCAGGACTGAACCAGGACTAAATCAAGACTGAACCAGGACTAAACCAGGACTAAACCAGGACTAAACCAGGACTAAACCAGGACTAAACCAGGGCTAAACCAGGACTAAACCACATCTAAACCACATCTAAACCAGGACTAAACCAGGGCTAAACCAGGACTGAACCAGGACTGAACCAGGACTAAACCAGGGCTAAACCAGGACTAAACCAGGGCTAAACCAGGACTAAACCACATCTAAACCAGGACTAAACCAGGACTAAACCGGGACTAAACCAGGACCGAACCAGGACCGAACCAGGACAGAACCAGGACTGAACCAGGACTGAACCAGGACTAAAGCAGGACTGAACCAGGACTAAACCAGGACTAAACCAGGACTAAACCAGGACTGAACCAGGACTAAACCAGGACTAAACCAGGACTAAAGCAGGACTGAACCAGGACTAAACCAGGACTAAACCAGGACTAAACCAGGACTAAACCAGGACTGAACCAGGACTGAACCAGGACTAAACCAGGACTAAACCAGGACTAAACCAGGACTAAACCAGGACTAAACCAGGACTAAACCAGGACTGGACCAGGACTGAACCAGGACTAAACCACGACTGGACCAGGACAAAACCAGGACTAAACCAGGACTAAACCAGGACTGGACCAGGACTGAAGCAGGACTAAACCACGGCTGGACCAGGACTAAACCAGGACTAAAGCTTTTCCTAAATGTGCCGTGTTTGGTGCAAGAGAAGAACAGACAAGACACTGAGGAGCACATGAGCTCACAGAGAAGGGCGTCCTGCAGGGGGCGCTAGGACCTCCTCACCTGCAACAGAGACACAGAACTGCCCTCCCACCCCCACCCCCACCACAGTCCAAAGCCCCAGAACAGAGGCTCAGTGAAGGAGGCGCTGAAGGTGTGGAGGTGGAACAGACTTTCTCCAGAGACCTTAAAGAAGGACAGAACTCCAGCCTCAGAGTCCAGGAACACACCCACAGTGATGGAGGAGGAGAGGAGGAAGGGTTTAGACAAACTCATCAAACTTCTCATAAGAAGTGAAGACACATCAGTCCTTTTTGTCTCATTGTTTTCGTGTAAAAAGAGAATTCTCGTCCCTGGATCCTCATCGTCCAGGACTGATCATTGTGTCCAAACCTACACTCCAAACCGTCTCCTCTTCTTCTGATTCCTCTGTAACTCACGGCTACATCAACATCCTCCCTGCACTCCACCTCCCGGTAACAGCGCCCCCTGAGGCCTGAGGAGCCCAGGACCTGACGCCAGAATGTGAATCTGTCCTCATGAGGAGGAGGAGGAGGAGGAGGAGTGAATCTTACAGTCCGTTTGTCCTTAGACACTGTGAGTTTTCCGTTTGCCGTGTTTGGATCCAGGGTGAGCTCACAATAATCTGAAACAAACACAACAATCAGGACTAAAGTTGTAAAGAGTTTGTCCTGAAAGAGCGACTGAGGTAAACTTCACATTATTCTCATGTTTTCTAATGTTTCTATCAAGAGGAAGAACAGGAAACACTTGAGTGTTTTTATTCTAACGTCCTGATGAGTTGGATCCATTTTCCTGTCGTTTGAAATGGCGTCTGTGTAAATAAATGAGAACAGATCATTGGATCATTTCTGTTGTAAGACGCTCGTCTTGGCTCATGTCGGGCTCCAAAATCCTCTTTGTTTAGTTCAGTTCAAACCCTCATCAGTGTTTTCAACGCTTCAAATCCTCTTCAAAAGTTCTCGTGCACTTTGAAAATGTGTGATTTTTGTGGAGCTGCAGCTCGTCTCGTCCCTAAATGTGTTCACAAGTTCTTTGGAATAAATAAATCCAGATCTGCCCAGACACGTGTCAGTCCCACAAGTGAAGCTCCACCCATTCAAATAATACTCACATTTTCTGAGACCTGGAACCATCCAGCGCTTTCCAGAAGGATCCAACCTGGAACACACAAGTCCAGTTTAGACCAGACCAGAGACCAGACCAGAGACCAGACCAGAGACCAGGACCAGAGACCAGAGACCAGAGACCAGAGACCAGAGACCAGACCAGAGACCAGACCAGAGACCAGACCAGAGACCAGAGACCAGACCAGAGACCAGACCAGAGACCAGAGACCAGACCAGAGACCAGACCAGAGACCAGACCAGAGACCAGACCAGAGCAGAGTCTCACCTGACGGTCAGCAGGGGGCGCTGGTCCTGCAGAGCGGTCAGGAGCTCTGCTGAGGCTCCTGGATGGTTGTAGCTCAGGTCGAAGTGTCTCAGGTGGGAGGAGGCGGAGCTCAGAGCTGAGGCCAGAGCAGCTCCGCCCCTTTCTGAGACCAGACACCCAGACAGCCTAAAGACACAGATTACACTCATGTGAACACAAGGGGGCAGCATTACACTCATGTGAACACAAGGGGCAGCATTACACTCATGTGAACACAAGGGGCAGCATTACACTCATGTGAACACAAGGGGGCAGCATTACACTCATGTGAACACAAGGAGGCAGCATTACACTCATGTGAACACAAGGGGGCAGCATTACACTCATGTGAACACAAGGGGCAGCATTACACTCATGTGAACACATGAGGTGTTTATTCATATTGATTTAAAAACGTCCTAATTTAGACTTTTAGATCGTTTTTAAGTATTTATCACAGAAAACGCTCCTGAGATGAAATGTGCATTTATTTAAGTCTGGAAAACACATTTCAAGCCAAATAAACAGGAGAGTTTGACACTGGTGAGACGTGAGACGAGGCTGATCTGGATCTGCACTCGGACGCAGCGATACAGGTTTCCCTCCATTCGATATGTGTCTCCATACACGGGGCACGATATCGATTCCATTTCTCCTGGATTTTTCTGCTCCTCAGTTTAATATAATCCCACTGTGAGATTAAGAATCAGGATCATTACACACGACGCCTGACAGTAGAACTGCTGTAAAGTTGAGTTTATATGTGACGTGTTTTAGTTCAGTTCAGATTTACAGCTCAGAGTTTGGATTCAGTGGAAATAAGAACAGAACTTTCTCAGCCTGTTGTATATTTTAGAATATCCCAGTCGACTCTGAACACAGACTGCAGTGGAGCTGCACTATCGCACTTTTCCTGCACACGTTTTCTGAGTGAAAGAGTGTGAGACTGTGTATCTGGAGGCGTCGCGTGTGCGTGTACGAGCGCCTTTGATTAAAGCCCCTGTGTTGGAGCCATTTTCGCTATTTTGTTGTTATTTTGTTGTTTCCCTTTGTTAGTATGCTAATAATAATAATTTATAATTTCTTTGGTATAGTTTCACTGAAATAGTGATATTGATCTGTGTCACAGGGGCTTGGGCGATAACGGGCACCAATAGATTCACGGTAGCTCCTATACGTAGTCCCACCTCCTCTCACTTTAATTATAGCAGGTGTTCTCACAGGTGGTGTGGGAATTAGCTGGCGGGAGTAGGAAGGGGACACAGTTTTTTGACCGTCCTGGTGGAACCCTAAGAAATGTACTGTAAAACAATCTGAAAGCAAATAAACGTTTAAGTTAAGAAAGTAACCTGCGCGTCATGAACATTACTGACCGCTCCCGTCAAAGCGCATCCGCGCAAATTGTCTACTGTCGGATGCCGCTACATTAAGTCAAAAAACTCCCGTGGATTATACATCTGAAACTTTTCATGGATTATGGACTATCGGCTCTGAAACTTCGTTACAAAGATAAAGCAGTGGAAGGATTAAATTTACTGGTTGCATCCAAGAAGTCTCCGGTCCGTGAGTAAAAGTTTATTGCCCTCTGATTCAAGTTTGCCTGTCCGAAATGAGAACAAAGGATGGCCTAAAACAAACATTACGAAGGTGATCACTAATATGTTCTTATTAAATGGACTTCAAAGCTGAACAATGATCGCAAAGTGACTGTAAACAATAACTAAAAGCGGAGTTTGTTTAAGTTGCGCATTGTATGACGGAATAACGTTAATTAACAGCTGAGATGACTGAACAGAACTTGAAAACTCTAACCACGACTCACGGTGGGAAACTGGGTGTATGTACAAGGAAAGTGAATGAAATAAGGGCTTTGTTTGATGCTCATGCAAGTGTGGAAAAGGTTAACGAACACGTTACCGCGTTAAGAGCTGCAATGAATGAACTGTCCGAAGCGCATGTATCTGTTCAAGCGTTAATGTCTGAAGAAGATAAAGAAAAGGATCGCACTGAATGGTATGAGCCTAAAGTGGCCGTGTTTGAGAGCTTTCTTCTTGAGGTTGATTTGTGGAAAAAGTCTGAATCCGATCCACAATTACAGATTAATCCAGAAGACAGCGTATCTAAGACTGGGTCAAAAGCCAGGTCAAAAGCCTCGTCAGTGATATCTTTACGCGCTCTAGCGGCTGCAGAGAAAGCGGCGTTTATTGCAAAGGCGCAAGGCTTGAAACAAAGGCATGCACTTGAATTAGAAAAGCAAAATCTTCAAAGAAAAATGGAAATGGTCGATCTCGAAACAAATATTGCAGCAGCTGATGCTAAATTAAAGGTTTTGGAGAGTTACGATGATCAGCTTCAATCCACAAGTGACTTTGTCTCACAGATGCCGAATGACGGCAATGATGGAATGAATGATTACCTTGACAGCTATCCTGATAAATCTGTTATGGAGTCTGAGCCATCCCCTGTTGAGTTCACAAAGATGGGGACAATTCCTAAAACACCTTTACAGCGAATTATGGAGGAACCAAGACAACCAAGGCCCATAATGCCTAGGCCCATCATTAATACTAATTCAATATCACACACTCTGCCTGGACCAACAGTGCGAGCACAAACATCAGCAACAATTAATGTTAGTCAACCCACAATTAGAAGTCACATAATGGAGCAACCCATTCCCCCACCTGGCTTTCAGTTTGCACAACCAAATCCACAGAATCCTCAAATTGAGCTTGCAGATTTGATTATTCAACACCAAAAACAGACTTCTCTCCCCACTAGAGAATTACCAACTTTCAGTGGTGACCACATAACCTACCTCCCTTTCATTAATGCCTTTGAACATCGCATTGAACAAAAAACTGAGAGCGACCAAGACCGGATCTACTTCCTCGAGCAGTATACATCTGGTCAACCCAGAGAATTAGTTCGAAGCTGCTTGCATATGGACGCTCAGGCTGGATATGCAGAGGCCAGGCGCCTCCTTGATGAACACTTTGGTGATCCATATCGCCTCAGCAATGCTTATATCCAGAAAGCTTTAAACTGGAACACTATAAAACCTGAAGATGGTAAAGAGCTCCACAGCTATGCATTGTATTTGAGAAGCTGTTGTAATATAATTCGAAGTCTACCCGACATGACAGAGCTTGACACCCCTTCCAATTTAAAGCTGATTTTGTCCAAGCTGCCATACAAGCTACGGGAGTGATGGAGAACCAAGGCATGCGAGATTCAGGAGAATACAAGACGCATGAGCCAGATTCCATCACATTGTGGAGTTCCTTGAAAAACGGGCCAGAATATTGTTAGACCCAGTATTCGGCTCCATTCAGGATTCTGTTAAAGTCATAAGAGCAACTGAGCAGAAACGGCCACTCACTAAGAAAAGCTTTGCAACCACCATTGTCCCAGTAATATCCAAAGCACCGCAGGGTGAAGGTAGCACATCTGAGAGCCCCTGGAGACTCAGACAAGAATGGCCTACAGCAAACCATGCCTCTTCTGCAAAGGAGACCACTTTATGGAATCCTGCCATCAGATGGCGCTACAACAGCACAAGGATAAAGTTGAATTCTTAAAGAATAATGGAATGTGTTTTGCGTGTCTCCTTAAAGGCCATATGAGCAGTGCGTGTAAAAGGCGTCTGACTTGTCAAATATGTCAGAAAAGGCATCCAACAATCTTGCACATTCAAGTCCCAGTCAAGCCACCTTCCATTCAGTTCACTAAAGCTAGGAGCCCTGTTACTCAATCCTCAGCCTGTACAGTAAACAGCAGTAATCCCATGACCATGTCTAGTAAGCATATTGGGGCCGGCGTGTCAGACTGCAAGCTGGCTATCGTGCCTGTGAAAGTTAAGTCTGTTAAAAGTAATAATGCCATACTTACCTATGCGTTTCTAGACCCAGGAAGTTCTGCATCCTTTTGTACGCATAGATTGATGGAGGATCTACATGTGGAGGGCAGAAGAACAGAAATCCTGCTCAGAACGATGGGGCAAGAGAGAGCTGTGGGTACCCACCGCATTACAGGTTTGGAGGTGAGCAGCTTTGAAGGGTCCGATTTCACAGGACTGCCAGAAGTCTTCACACAAGACAGAATCTCAGTGAGCCATGGAAATATTGCTACAGAAGAGGACATACGAAGGTGGCCTTATTTGAAAGATGTTCAACTCGCCACCATTGATGCAGACATTGGTCTGCTCATTGGAGCCAATGCCCCATGGGCGTTAGAGCCTTGGAGGATCATACACAGCCAAGGAGATGGGCCTTATGCTGTCAAGACCCATTTAGGATGGCTCATCAATGGTCCACTGAGTGGCGGTTCGCCTCCTGATGAACACGGCCGTAAATGTGTCTCTTCAAATAGAATCTCTGTGGCCAGATTAGAGGACCTGCTTGTCAGGCAGTATAATCAGGACATCCCTGAGAGGGCCTGTGACGAGCAAGCAGAACAGTCCTTTGAGGACAAGAAGTACTTGAAAATCGCTGACGAATCAGCCATAAAGAAAGACGGACATTATGAAATGAAGTTACCTTTCCGTGATGAGAGCCTTGTCATGCCAAATAATAGACCCGTGGCCGAGCTGCGAGCTATGACTTCTGAAGAATGAGACATTCCGTTCAGATTACACAAAATTCATGAATGCCATGTTTGACAAAGGTCATGCTGAGAAGGTTCCAGACGATGATGTGATGGTAGAGTGTGGTATATACCCCACCATGGGGTTTACCACAAGAAGAAAAGTAAAATCCGAGTTGTGTTTGACTGTCCTGCATCATTTCAGGGTACTTCGTTGAACCTTCAGTTATTGCAAGGACCTGACCTGACAAACACCCTCTTGGGTGTTATCCTCAGATTTAGACAGGAACAGGTGGCCATGATGGCAGACATTGAAGGCATGTTCCACCAAGTCCGAGTTCCCAAAAACGATGCAGATTTCTTACGCTTCTTGTGGTGGTCCGATGGTGACGTCAGCCAACCCCTCACAGAGTATAGGGTGGTAGTGCATCTCTTTGGCGCCGTCTCCTCACCAAGTTGCGCCAACTAGGCATTGAAGAGGACTGCCAAGGACAACGAGGGCAAGGTGAGCCAAGATGTGCTGAACACCATAAGAAGAAACTTCTATGTCGATGACTGCTTGAAATCAGTGGCATCTGAGAAGCAGGCCATATGCCTTGTTAATGATCTTAAAGCAGTGTGTGCTACCGGAGGCTTCAGATTGACAAAGTGGGTGAGCAACAGTGCATCTGTGCTTGCTTCAATTCCAGAGGAAGACAGAGCTCTAAAAAAGAAAAAAAAAAAAAAAAGAAAAAGAAAAAGAAAAAGAAAAAAAGGAAAAAAAACAAAAAAAAAAAAAAACAAAAACAAAAACAAAACAATAAAAAAAAAAAAGGAAAAAAAAGAAGGGAAGCCACTGCTGCCACCAGGAGTATTTAAGAAGGACGACTGCTATGCCCGACGAAGATGGTGACGGGTGCAATACATGGCCGACCTGTTTTGGAAGCGCTGGGTCAGAGAATATCTTCCCCTAATGCAAGAAAGACAGAAGTGGAATGTGGCAAGAAAGAACCTTAAGCCAGACGACATTGTGTTGATCATGGATGAAACATCACCACGTAACTCATGGCCAATGGGAAGAATAATAGAGACCTTCCCAGACAGCAGAGGACATGTTCGACGGGTCAAGATACAGACCAAAACAAACATTCTGGAGAGGCCCATCACTAAGTTGTGCCTTCTTCAGGAGACATGACTCTGACTGACCCTTACCTTGACCTTTCTCTCGCTCCCTCTTCCCCTCTTTTCTTTCTTTGTACTCTAAAGAAGACTTTTTTTGTCTTTGAAGATTTTTTCATATTTTTGCCTTTTCAAGAAGATTTTTTCATTTTTCACTGAAAAGAACTATGATACGTTTTGCAGATATATAATGTATGGACTCTAACCCTGAAACGAATTAATTATATTTGATAGCTCCATGTTTATTACTGTAATTGTCCAATGAATACCGTGGACAATTAGGGGCCGGGATGTTGGAGCCATTTTCGCTATTTTGTTGTTTCCCTTTGTTAGTATGCTAATAATAATAATTTATAATTTCTTTGGTATAGTTTCACTGAAATAGTGATATTGATCTGTGTCACAGGGGCTTGGGCGATAACGGGCACCAATAGATTCACGGTAGCTCCTATACGTAGTCCCACCTCCTCTCACTTTAATTATAGCAGGTGATCACACAGGTGGTGGGAATTAGCTGGCGGGAGTAGGAAGGGGACACAGTTTTTTGACCGTCCTGGTGGAACCCTAAGAAATGTACTGTAAAACAATCTGAAAGCAAATAAACGTTTAAGTTAAGAAAGTTACCTGCGCGTCATGAACATTACTGACCGCTCCCGTCAAAGCGCATCCGCGCAAATTGTCTACTGTCGGATGCCGCTACACCCTGTGAAGCCAAAAGTGATTCTAGATGATTTAAAGTTCATATCTTTGTCTTTTCTGCAAAGGGGACCTCACAGTGATGCAGTGTGAGGGCCGAGGGGCAGAGTGCATCATGGGAGCGTCTGACCTGAGCGTCTCCAGTCTGCAGGGGCCCTCTTCAGTCCAGCACACAGCAGCTCCACTCCTGAGTCCTGGAGGTCGTTGTGACTGAGATCCAAGTGTGTGAGACTGGAGGAGCTGAGGACTGAGGCCAGAGGAGCACAGCTGAGAGGAGACAGGCCACAGAAACTCAGTCTGGGGAAAAGAGAAAGTTATTTTACCTCAAAGTAGAACATAAACGTTCTACATTACCAAACCTAACCAAGAGGTAAGATCGGGCCTAAAAAATCCAGCCCGACCCGACCCGAGCCCGACCAATTAACTTGATTTGCAGGCCCGACCCCGAAGCAAACCCGAAATTTCATGCGGACCTGCGGAGGAAGATTATTAAGAGGGCGTCGTTCACGTGCGCAGAGCATGCGTTGGCTCTGCGCACGAATTTAAGTGTTTATTTAATTTTTAAAAAGTCAGCGAGAGAGAAGCCCGGCCCGACCCGACTCGAAGCAATGATTGACATTTTAGGCCCGACCCGAAATTCAGGTCGGGTCGGGCCTGGGCTCGGGCTCGGGCTTAAGATCTTACCTCTAACCTAACCTGACTTTCCTGAGAAAAAAGCCTAAAAACAACTTTTCCCACTGAACACAACAGAAGAGACAAAAGCCTGCACATAAACACTGAAGAGCAAATGTAGCTGACTGAACCTGAGCGTCTCCAGTCTGCAGGGGCGCTCTTCAGTCCAGCACACAGCAGCTCCACTCCTGAATCCTGGAGGTCGTTGTGACTGAGATCCAAGTGTGTGAGACTGGAGGAGCTGAGGACTGAGGCCAGAGGAGCACAGCTGAGCTCCGTCAGGTTACAGCAGGACAGACTGAGGACAGAGAGGGACATTAGAGCACAGAGCAGAGGGCGGCTCAGACAAACACCAAAACTCTGGGCCATCTCCACCATAAGACCAGTGCATTTTATGGACAATGGGGAAACCTGTGAGGAGCAGTGGACCATCTCCAGACCTGGAGCTCGTCTTACTCTCCACTTCACTCCACACTTTACGTGTTTCATGTTTTTATGTGTCATGTGTGAAAGTGTGAAAGTGAAGCCAGACACGTGACTTCACTGTAAAGTCATTTCCCCACCAGGACAAATAGTTTTCATCTGCCTGTTCTTAAGTCTGAGCCTCTGCAGAGCCTCTACACTCAGTGTCGCTGTCGGCTTTGGCCGTAGCATTAGCCACGATCTGTCAGACTCCCCTCACAACTCAGAGGAAAATCAGCTGCAGTTAGATCACCATTTTACACATTTCACACCATCCCCAAAGAAATCCCCAAATCCATCTGGACTCATCAGGAGTGATATGATAAGGCCCTGTCCTAACAGCCTTCTCGCTGTGAGCTGAGTGCAGCCACCATGAGTCTGGACTCACATGGCTTTGGTGGAGGCCTTGACGACCGGCAGCAGATTCAGCAGAGCCTTGTCTGAGGGACAGTATTTCCTCAGGTCAAACTCCTCCAGGTCTGAGTCTGAGGACAGTAAGAGGAAGGACAGAGCCGACCACTGAGCAGGAGACAGTTCATCTGCGTCCAGACGTCCTTCTCTCATGTTCTTCTGTATCTCCTGCACCAGACTGTGGTCGTTCAGCTCGTTCAGACAGTGGAACAGGTTCAGACTTCTCTCTGCAGACACACCCTCTTCATTCAGCTTCTGTTTGATGTACTTTACTGTCTCCTGATTGGTCCGTTCACTTCCTGTGTGAGTCAGTAGACCCTGCAGCAGCCTCTGATTGGTCGGCAGAGACAGCCCCAGGAGGAAGCGCAGGAACAGGTCCAGGTGTCCATTTGGACTCTGTAAGGCCTGGTCCACAGCAGAGCGGTAGAAGGACTCAGGGTCTGGACTCTCAGAGGAGTGTGGTGTCTCCAGCAGGTTCTCTCCAGAGCTGAAGAAGGTCTGATGGACGTGAAGAGCAGCCAGAAACTCCTGCACACTCAGATGGATGAAGCAGTAGACCTTGTCCTGGTACAGGCCTGGCTCCTCTCTAAAGACCTGTGTGAACACTCCAGAGTAAACTGAGGCCGCTGCAGCGTCCAGCCCACACTCGCTCAGGTCACTCTCGTAGAAGATCAGGTTTCCTTTCTGCAGCTGCTCAAAGGCCACTTTTCCCAGAGACTTCACCATCTCCCTGGTCTCTGGAGTCCAGTGAAGGTCCTCCCCTGATCCCTGGTGATACTTGATGTTCTTGACTTTGGCCTGCACCACCAGGAAGTGGACGTACATCTGTGTGAGAGTCCGGGGCAGCTCTGGTTCCTCTGTTTGTTCCAGAAGCTTCTGTAGAACTGTGGAGAGGATCCAGCAGAAGACCGGGATGCTGCACATGATGTGGAGGCTGCGGATGCTCTTGATGTGGGAGATGACGGCTGTGGCCTGGTCTGTGAACCTCTTCCTGAAGTACTGCTCCTTCTGCGGGTCGGCGAACCCTCGCACCTCTGTCACCATGGAGACGCACTCAGCAGGGATCTGATTGGCCGCGGCGGGTCGTGTGGTTATCCAGAGGCGAGCGGAGGGAAGCAGCCTCCCCCTGATGAGGTTCACCAGCAGCACGTGCACTGAGGCCGACTCTGTGGGGTCGCTCAGGACCCGGGTTCGGCTGAAGTCCAGAGGAAGTCTGCACTCGTCCAGACCGTCAAAGATGAAGAGCACCTGGAGCTGTTGGAGGCTGCACAGACCTTTGGATGGACTGAAGAAGTGGTGCAGCAGCTGCACCAGGCTGAACCGTGAGTCTCTGAGCACATTGAGCTCTCTGAAAGTGAACGGGAACAGCAGCTGGAGCTCCTGGTGGGCCCGGCCTTCAGCCCAGTCCAGACTGACCTTCTGAGTCAGCACTGTTTTCCCCACGCCGGCCACGCCCTTCGTCAGCACCGTTCTGATTGGTGGCTGTGTCTCTGTGGTCATTGGCTCCTGTGTGGTCAGCTCTCCTCTGATTGGTCTGTGTGTGGGGACTTTAAACAGCTCTTCACACTTGATGGTCTCTGCAGTGGCTGCTTTTGTGGCTGTGGTCTCCATGTGTCTGGCCTCATGTTGCTCTGTGGACTCTCCCTCTGTGATGTACAGCTCTGTGTAGATCTGCTTCAGTTCACATGAGTTTCCTTCTTTGGCGATGCCCTCACACACACGGCTGAACTTCTGGACCAGGCCTCTCTTCACTTCTCTCTGAACCTTCGAATAGTGACCTGGAAAAAGAGAAATGTGCATAAGAAGTGGAACTCGGACACTCTGGGTTTAGTTTCTGTTAAGTCGGGATAAGTTAAACCCAAACACTTTGCAAATCCTCATCAGCCAATCACAAAGCATTTCTTTACTGCAGCCGTGCACGTCTCACTGACTTCATAAATATGTTTCCAACAGGAGCTTTGTGCTTCAGCTGAGCATCCTCTTCATTCCAACAGAAGAAGGCTGCACAGCTGCAGTTGTGGCTCCAGGGGCGCTCAGCCCCTCTCTTCCCCTGACTGTCAGACACAGGTACAGAGTCCTGCTGCCTCTTGTCCACTGTCGGCTGCTGCGCCGTGACTAAACCTGATCTCTAAAGGGATCACCGCTGGGTGTCTGGCCACACGCTGCTTTCAGGACAGAACTTCACGCTCTGAGGGACGATGGACACAAACACGACACAAATGTTTGATTGAGGTGAGCTCCACTTTAAAGCAGCTCCAGTGTGAGGAGCTGCCACACACCGACCCTCAGAGCTCTGGACCCTCACACCATCTCACACTTCTTACTGGTCTGCAGACGCTGGGCCAGATGCTCCCGGTCCATCCTCTTCCAGGAAGTCCAGGGCGATGTTCAGGACCGCCTCTCTGCTCGGCTCCTCCCCTCACTCTCAAAGCATTCTGGGTAATCTGAGGCCAGGAGCCTGTGGAGCCTCTGCAGCTCCTGCTGGACAAAAGCCACGACCTGCTCCTCCAGACGCTGAAACACACATGTGGAGTTTACAGGCTTCATGGAGACATGAACTTCCACACAAACACAAACACCTCTGTGAGCTCCGTCTGTGGGGACGTTCTGGTACAGACCTGGAAAACAGAGTCCAGCTCACAGTCTCCTCTGGGGCCCTCTGCGCTCTCCTCTCTGTGGGACAAACAGAACAATGACCCCTGAACTCACACACTGTACAAAGAAGTGGACTGAGGGAGTGTGACGTCCCCACACTGTTTGGCTCCAAATGAAGCTCACTGAGGCTAGCAGTTCTATCAGCTAATCTGGAACCAGGGACCATATGTGGAAATCTGAGCCCGAGTATCATAGCAACCAAAGAGCCAATCAGGAGCAGCGGTATTAAAGGTAACGCCTCTGCGAAGCTGTCAATCAAACCTGTTGCTAACGCTAGTGGGCGGGACCTCGGGGAAAGAAGGCGTCTGATTGGTCTGTTCTTAAGGTTCAGATCCTGATTTAGAGACAAATCTTTGAAGTCCAAACCCGAGGATCATGAAGAGCAGGTTCAGACCTGCAGCAGGACTCTGGACCAGTGGACTCACTCTGCCTCTGCAGCAGATCAGAGTGTGGAGGAAAACTACTTTCTCCAGATAAACTCAGACAAGAAGACACAGGTCAGAGTGTTTGGCCACAGAAACACAGAGACAGAGTCAGCGTCACCTCCAGTGTCTCTAAAACCTGCAAATCAGGTGAGAAATCTCAGGGTAATAATGGACTCAGACTTGAACTTTAACAGTCACATCAAATCAAGAACATCTGCACCTTTTACCATCTAAAAAACACCAGAAATCTCAGGTCTACTGCAGACGTCACATTAACCCAATATTCTCTGTCACTGACACCATTTTTTAAATGTTGACGGGAAAACCTGAAGGCGTCTGTCATTTTGACACTGAGGGAGACAAACCATAAATTTAAGTCCTTCACACTGGGGATGGGCGTTCGATTACATTTTCTTCATCGATCAGCGGAAGAATTAACGATTGATTTTCAATTAATCATTAACATTTTTCTATTAAAACGATCATCATTATTATTACTATTCCTAATCTGCATGAATAAACTCAACTTTACACCATCTAAACCATCAGCACTACAGACGCATCAGTGTGAGATCAGAATGAGTTTAATGCAGCTTTAAACATTTGTTTGTTTTACACAAACTAAACTTAAAACCACATGACTCATTTGCATAAACTGTAAAGGCTGAAAAAAGCAGCTCTTTCCTTGTGCTGCTGCTTCAGCTTCTGTGGGACTAAAGGACTCGACTCAGTGAATATGAGTGTTCTCCCTGTGACTCAGTGAATATGAGTGTTCTGTGACTCAGTGAATATGAGTGTTCTCTCTGTGACTCAGTGAATATGAGTGTTCTCTCTGTGACTCAGTGAATATGAGTGTTCTCTCTGTGACTCAGTGAATATGAGTGTTCTCTCTGTGACTCAGTGAATATGAGTGTTCTCTCTGTGACAGAGGATGTTCTGTGTGTGTGTTGTGTTGGAGATTCTGCGTAAACCTGCACCAGGACCAAACCGGGACACTCAAAAACCCGATCATACCCGGGACACTGACACCGTGTTCAGTGGGAGGGTGAAGTAATGGTTCAAAATGACAATGAATCAATGAAAACACAAGTTATTAAATATGTCTTTTCATGATCATATCGGCCCATATTATCATTACCATTTTAAAATAGAATGACTGATAATAATAGTGGATGATGGAATTTTAGGATAAAGTCTAATGCAGCCTCTGGTCGACTGTCTAAAGACGACCTGGAGAAACTTCTCCTGCGTTTGTCTCCAGGAGGTTAGATCCTGGAACGGCCTCTCAGAACATCAGAACATCAGAACTCACACAGTTCTGTTCAGCTGCGTCTGACTCAAAGGTTTTTACTTTTCATTCCTCTTCTCTTCTCTTTTAACCTCTCTCTCTATTTTATTTTATAATGATTATTTATGTTTTGATTTGTTTGTATTGTGATTTTAATGTATTTCTTATTCTGTAAATTCTTCTTCTGAATTGTGCTGTACAAATAAACTTCGCCTTCAGACCAACATCCTCAGGTCAGAGTGAGGAGCCCGACAGCAGCAGGTGCAGAGGAGCCACGACTCTTAGGTTCTTTAGGTTCTTACTCTGACTCTGGGCCTGGTTCATTAAAGTCTGGAGGAGGATACATGGAGCAGTCGCTCTTTAAGGCCAGGTGGTGGCGCCGTCTGTAAAACATGAGCACAGTTAGACTTTCTGACAGGCAGAGGGGAGTCCTGTTACACTGCAGGACAAACAGAATGTGGAGTGGACTAATATGTCCTTAAATGAGTCCAACATGAGACTATAACATGTCGTAGTGAGTCTGTCACAGTCCAGAGGCCTGAGCTCTCAAACTGATCCTGGATACGTTTGTTTCTCTCAGGAGAAGAAAGAACTTCTGTGGCTGATTATTGCTTCATTCTGATGTTGGAGCTCAGGGTTTTAATGATGCACTTTATTTCAAACAGGTTTATCTCAGTATTTCTCAGGAGGAAAATCTGGAGCTGTGAAATGTGTGACAGGCCGACCCCGACTGTGAGAGGGACTGAAGCTCTGAGCTCTGAGGAGAAGGTGTCGTGGTCTTACTCAGTCTCTGCTCCTGGTTCTTTAAAGTTTAGAGGAGAATCCATGGACCAGTCACTCTTTAAGGACAGAACTTCAGGTCTGTTCCTGAAAAACAGGAGTCACAGCGGCTCTTAAGCTGCTGCTGCTTCACTGATCATGAAAGGTTCATTTGAACAGTGCACTCACCCTGGATCAGTGCTGCCCCTGGAGGCTCCTTCACAGAGTCACTCATCATGGACCTGAGGAAGAGCACAGAAAACAGTGGACAGTGAGTGAGCACGTTTCCCCACACAAAGCTCCAACAGCAGCTGAAATATGAACCAGCGGCTCACCTCAGGTCTATAAACACCACCGAACTCGTCTGAACAGGGACTAAACTCCAGACTCGGGCCGTCACGGACTAAAGCACCACCAAAACTAGGAAACATTTGCGCCGGGAGCCTGCAGACCTCCACCCAGAGGACCTCACCTGGGGCTGTGCCAAAAATGGAAAGATCGATAGTTCGCCTCATCTACTTTGGTCAGTGTGGATAAGGCGAGTGCATTTTCATCGACTCGTCTACAGCCAAACATGTGACAGTGAGCGGCCGGTGCTGACCAGGATTTACGCTCTTGTTTAGGAAAAAGTCCCAGTGCGTCTCTTTACGTTTCCTCATGTGAGCACAGGTTTTGACTGAAATCTGCAGTTTGACTAAAAGTCCAGGGTCTGTCCCTCTGTCCCTGCGCATGGACGTCACTCGTGTTTCTGCCGCCAAGGGAACGCACCAATGCTTCGGGTTTAATATATTCTACAGACTCACCACAACTTTTAAGTGTGAGTTTGTTCGAGATCATTGGTCCTGTCATCATGAAGTAAAGACTGAAGTGATCCTGACACTGCTCTTCATGCCTCAAGTCCACATGTCTCTGGTTTTAACAAGACGGAAGAAGATCCAATCGAAAGTCGAGATGGATCAATATGAGGAAAAATCGTGATTCTTTTTCGATATCGCCCAGTCTCACCCTCACGTGACCTCCAGCCCCAAAATAATAATATATAAGAGGAGACAAACAGCGGCCGAGCCAAAGTTTCCTGCTGCTGTTTTACACTAAAGACCCAAAGCCTTTTCCAAACCTGAACCATTCCAGACTTGAGCCGGACCTTAACCAGACACAGAGCCTACGGCAACACTCAGGGACAAACTCCATCTAACGCCTTTGCTCCAGCCCCATGTGCACGTGCGCCTCTGTGGACGGGGAAATATCTGTGTCCTGTTTGTGGAAACATGTTTGAACCTTTAACCTCCTCAAGCAGAGACACGAAGTTCATTTCCAAGTAGAAAATGTGTTAATGATTAAATGTTTCTGAAGTGCTTTACGATCTGAAGGTCAGGGTTTGGTGTCTGTTATGTGTCCTCCTCCCTTCTGTGTCTGTCTGCTCCTCTCGGGGGTGTGGCTGGGCTCATGCTGCAGTGTGGATCACCTGCTCGGTGGTTCACCTGCAGCTCATTGTCTGATCAGCTCCACTACTTAGTTCTGTCCTTGTCCTTTGTTCGGTGTCAGTTCATTCCTCCTCTGTCCCTTGTCCTCGTCCTCATCCTGCCCTTGTCGTCCAGTCTGTCGACCTGTGAGTCTTCCCCAGTGTCTTCCCTCCGTCTGTCTCCAGCCTGTTTCCATCACCACATCCTTCAATCCCGGCAATAAACCTGTTTAACATCTACCTGCACCTCTGTCTCTGCTTTGGGTCCTCAACCCCACTCAAACCCTGACACTGAAATCAGCTTTATGGCCTTTAAGAGACGATGGACGATGGCCGCAGCTGATAGAAAGTGTCCTTCAGTGGATTCTAAAGTAAAGTGATGAAAATGTGTGGGACGTGTGGGTGGAGGTGCATCCTGGGGGCCTCTGGGGGCCTGTGGGGGCCTTTGGGGGCCTCTGGGGCCTCTGGGGGCCTGTGGGGGCCTCTGGGGCCTGTGGGGCCTCTGGGGGCCTCTGGGGGCCTGTGGGGGCCTGTGGGGGCCTCTGGGGGCCTCTGGGGGCCTCTGGGGGCCTCTGGGGACCTCTGGGGGCAGGTCTGCGCACAGACTCTGTTTGGAGGAGGCTCAAAAACAGAATAAAAACAACTTTATCTAAACCTGAAGTGAACAAAGGTGAAGTCGTGTCTTTTATGAGTCAAATAAAACCCTGTGTGAGACGAACTTTGACCCTTTGGAACAGTTCTGGAGTTTATATTACCTCTGAAACTAGGACTAAACCAGGACTAAACCAGGACTAAACCAGGACTAAACCAGGACTAAACCAGGACTAAACCAGGACTAAACCAGGACTGAACCAGGTCTAAACCAGGACTAAACCAGGACTAAACCAGGACTAAACCAGGACTAAACCAGGACTGAACCAGGTCTAAACCAGGACTAAACCAGGACTAAACCAGGACTAAACCAGGACTAAACCAGGACTAAACCAGGACTAAACCAGGACTAAACCAGGACTAAACCAGGACTAAACCAGGACTAAACCAGGACTAGTGTTCAGTTTGTAAAAAATAAAATAAAGAAAAATAAATACGGCGGTTTAACTGCAGGAACCGACTTCCACAGGAAAATAGGCAGAATTCTTACTGTCATCTCAATAAAATGTTTTTTCTTTCTTTTCTTTTTTTGAATGAAACAAGCAGTTGCCTCACAGGAGAAAAAGTGCTGTGGACGATACTCACACGAGTGGAGATCTTCCTGCTGTGAGCGCTCAGTCCGGGGCCGTTTCTCTGCTCTTTAAAACCGGATCAGGTGGAATCAGAGCGGAGCAGCAGCAGCACAAACTGTGACAGGACCGACTCAGCGTGGGCGGAGCTCAGCTTGGACCCGCCAACTTTACCTCCTCCTCCTGTTGCTGCTGCTGCTGCTCCTGCTGCTGCTGTTGGTGCTGCTCCTGCTGCTTCTGCTGCTGCTTCTGCTGCTTCTGCTGCTGCTGCTGCAAACCTGCACAAAAACTATGCCCATCGTTTGTGTTTCGTTTGTGCTGCAAAAAGTTTTGTTTATGCTTCTTTAGTTTTAGAGAAATTAACGATTCTTTTACAGGTCAAACTGGGGTCAGATAAGATAAAGATCTGAGGCTGTGGAAAAGTCTGTGTTATTCTGTAAAATATGAATCAAAAGCAAATGACTAAAGACTGAAACAGACTTTTCCACAGCCTCAGGTCGTTTCTCTTCACTAGTTTTGTGGAGAATAAACCAGGACTAAACCAGGTCTAAACCAGGTCTAAACCAGGAATAAGCCCCAAGGTCAAAGCTACAGTGATAAATAAAGAAAACACTGCAGCAAGGGACGAGCTAAACGGGACTGAGAGTAAACCAGGACTAAAGCTTTTAAGCTACAGTGTCGCCTCAAAACTCACAATTTGACTGAAAACGGGACAAAAATGATCGTGACAGGAGAAAAAGCGCTGTGGACGATACTCACGCGAGTGGAGATGCTTCCTGCTGTGAGCTCTCAGTCCGGGGCCGTTTCTCTGCTCTTTAAAAGTGGATAAAGTGGAATCAGAGCGGAGCAGCAGTGACGCACACACGGGGACAGGAGCTCCGTCTGATCAGCTTCACTGGTAAAGGCGGAACACACATCACTAAATTCATTAAGACCTGATGCTATGATATTCACACTAATTGATCTTAGCAATGCATTTTTCTCAATTCCAGTTGACAAGGACAGCCAATTCTGGTTTGCATTTCCTCTGGAGGGTAAGAGATAAACCTTCACCAGATTACCCCAAGGTTATTGTGAAAACCCTACAATTTACTCACAGGTTATGTCAGCGAATGTGTCGAAATTCGATCCTCCAGGAGGAAGCCAAATTTTGCTTTATATAGATGACGTATTGATTGCATCACCAGACATAGAAACCTGTAAGAGTGAACCATTAGCATTACTAAAGTATCTGGCTGAAAATGGACACAAAGTGAGAAAAACAAGGCCCAGCGATGTAAAACAGAAGTGAAACATTTGGGACATAATCTAAGTGCAGGTGGAAGAACAGTAGCAGACAGTAGAAAGGCGGCAATACTGGCCGCACCAAAACCCAACACCAAGAAACAAATGATGTCATTCTTAGGGCTCACTAATTACTGCAGGTCATGGACACCAAATTACACAGAAATAACACATCCATTGCAGAGACTGATGTATGAGGAGCCAATGAAAATGACAGATCCAATCGTATGGACAGAAGAGGCAGAAAGTGCCTTTTTATCCCCTGCTCGTCTCCTGCATGGTGAACCCGCCATCACAGCCTCATTTGACTCTAGAAAGATGCACAACTTTAAACCCAGCGACTTTAATCCCACTGCCAGATGAGGGGCAGGTACACGACTGTCAGGAATTGGCAGAGACATTAACTAAAACAGACCAGATTTACTGGATCAACCCATTGCTGGTAGTGAATTAATATTTGTAGATGGATCATCTCGCAAGAATGATTTAGGTAAGACTGAGACTGGCTACGCAGTAGTGACAGAGACAGTAGTATTGAAAGCAGAGGCTTTACCCTCTAATTACTCAGCTCAAGCAGCAGAGTTGGCAGCACTGACAGAGGCATGTAAGCTGATGAAACATAAGATAGCAACAATATACACAGACAGTCAGTGTGCCTATGCGACAGTACACACATTTGCCCAATACTGGAAGAATAGAGGAATGGTGACCTCTACAGGCAAAGCAGTAACACAGGCTCAACTACTCCTGGACCTACTACAAGCTGTACAGCTGCCACTGAAACTAGTGTAACGCGTTTGGGCTCAGGATCTGACTGGAGGGCACTCAGAAGAAGGAACGGAAGGAGTCGAGGGGTGTGAATAAAATGACAGGAACCAGAATTCATTTCAAAATGATCTGTATTGATAATTAAGTATATGTATATAGATAGAGAGGTATAAATAATAATGATACAAATACAGGTATTATATTATATGATATTATATTATATTATAAGCAGATATACTTTAAACATGCAAAAAAAAAAACGACAGGAATGACAAACAGAATGACCGTCAATGTGTGTTTTCAGTCCAAGAGTTCATTGGTTGGAGGTGATGGTGGGTTTTGTTTGTTGAAATCCGTGTTTGTTACTATAGTTTCCGAGTTCAGTTGAGTTATTGTAATCCAGAGAAAAACAGAATCCAGGGTTTGAAAAACAGTTTGATTTTTCCTACCGCGATGATTCGTTAGCTCGCCATATAGTGTCGAGTGGTGGTACTGCAGGAGTTGGTTGACCAGAGTGATCCAGGCAAAAAAAAACAAAAACTAAAAAAGGGTCAGTAAAAACACAAATTAATACATAAATCAAATTAAATTAGCCTTGGCTTCAAGTAATAAGTCATTACTGGTCACAAAATGCATTCATTCATTCATTCATTGTTTATTTGAGCACACAAGGTTCATAATAAAATACCCAAACAAAGCAAAAAATTATACAGTAACAAGAAATGCTCAAAAGGAGTGGGCAGAAGCAAGAGCTCATGGGAGCCCACCCCCTTTCACAGCTGTTATCTTCACAACAGGTGACATAAGAATATGTCATATAAAATGTTTATGAAGAGTTTTTATTTAGTTTTGTTTGTTTGGTTTTTATTTATTTATTTTTTAGCATTTGAATACCAACCAAAATTAGGCAATGAAACTGTTCAGCAGCAAGTGTCAGTGTAGCGCCCATGCCCGGGCACATACACCGGAGTGCGTGTGCCAGGGCATGAGCGAGTGTAGTCTGTGGATCATGTGTCTGTTATGCCCCATTTAGAGCATAAGACAGTAATACTTTCAGTTTATATCTTTTCTTGAATTGCATTAATGAAGTGCTATTTTTAATTTCCTCAAATAATTTTTCTAGTACTTTAGAAAATTGGGATAGTAATGAGATGGGTCAATAATTCACAAAGTGATATTTGTCTCCGTCTTTATGAACTGGTTTGACTTTGGCGGTTTTCATCTTAGTAGGAAATGTCCCAGTTTGAAAAAGACAAATTAATAAATTTTAAGGGTACAGCAATAAACAATAACATTTTTAATTAAAGTCATATGTGGTCCATCGGAGTCTGTAGATTTAGTAAAATAAATTATTCAGTGCCATATACATAATAAACATTTCATTTGGCAATTGTTTCATCAAATAAATTAAATGCTTAAGTCAAGCTACAAAATTAAAAAACTATAGTGCACCATTAAATAAATCAGTTGTCATAATGTATAATGTACATACAAAATACAATGTTCAAATGGGTTTTGTTGCGCAATAGAAGATCAGCTCCATTTTAATTCAAGAAGCCATAGCCGCTTAGGCTTTGGGCAAAAAAAGTAACAAAAAGCACTTTAAATGTCCGAAGGGCATAAAAATGCGGATTATTTTAGTACGGATGCCCTGGGAAAAAGGTTCGGGTTGGGCAAAAATGAAAATTGAGCGGGGATTAAACTAAAAAGTCTGTTAATTGGTCGTGCCGATCGCATTTGTTTGTTAGCTTTAGCTTAGGCTAACTATATGGGTGTTCCCAGGTGGACACGTACTGCAAATAACTTGTGAATAAACAGGGTTTTTTTCACTCACCGGTGAGTAGATAGTGGGGGGCCCGGGGGTGAATCAATCCGCTGGGTCAGTTTCGTTAAGATCCGTGTGTTTGGAGCATTCTCATTCAAGTATTCCAGGACGTGGAGAGCACCGGAGCACCGGAGGAGAGGAGCAGGAGGCTGTGTGCGGTGGCGCCGGAAGTTAAAGGGAGTTATCCCGCCACAATAAGGCTGTACCCGGAAGTCGCTAATTGACGTGGGTTACACTAGCAACATGCAAATGCGCAGCACATACTAATGGGACAGATAAAATAACTTTAGGGAATGCATTTGCAGATAAGACAGCAAAAAACGCAGCAGCAAAGACAAACTACCTGTTACAATTGGGAAAGGCAGACACAGTTACAGATGACATATTACGAGACATGCAGCAACAAAGCCCACAGCAAGAAACACAAGTGTGGATAAAAAATGGAGCAACATTAAAAAATGGCATTTACATATGTCCCCAAAATAAACCCATCCTTCCAAAAAAAATCTATACAAATGGGCAGCAATATTGAGCCACGGTAAGACCCATGTCTCAACAGGAGGGATGGTGGGAGAGATAGAGAAACATTATACAACCTATGGATTCAATTCTTACTCAAAACTGTTTTGTAGAGCATGTCTGATATGTGCAAAACACAACTCAGGGACATTTAAGACCCAAGCGAGGACAATTTCCACAACCCCAATATCCATTTCAAATTATTCATATGGACTTCATAGAGTTAAATCAAAGTGAAGGCAAGAAATATTGTTTAGTAATAGTAGACACATTTTCTAAATGGGTAGAACTATTTCCAACCAAAACACCAGATGCTCTGACGGTGGCTAAGGTGCTGTGTAAAGACATAATACCAAGATCTGGCATAACTGAGAGAATCTATAGTGATAATGGGACACACTTTGTAAACAGTCTAATTTCACATATTGGGAAGTTATTCCATATTGATTTAAAAAATCATTGTGCCTACCACCCTCAAAGTGCTGGGTTAGTAGAAAGGATGAATGGTACGGTAAAAAATAGACTGAAGAAATGTATGGAAGAGACAGGAAGACCGTGGACTCAATGCCTAGATTTAGTTAAACTCTACATTAACATAATCAGTACAGTAGGATTAACACCATATGAAACTATATTCAGGAGAATGTTCAGGCTGCCACAATTTAAAAATTGGGGGTGCGACGAACGAACCATATTTATGTTATAATAGCCCAAGATTTATCAGCACTGTGATGATCTCCATGTCTACGTTTAAGATAGGACCCTATCTAGACAGAGACTGGTACAACTACCAACTTTATCTATGCACATCTCGATATGTAGGGGGCTGGGGAAACGTCTTCTCCACTACTGATTCCACATGGGCTAAAGATTCATATGGGTGGAACCCTATGGCGAGAAATTGGTCTCAAATTCTAATTATGGGGAAGCAAAAAGTAAATAGGAATCCAACTTTAGTATTGCACCTTAATACAACGACTTTACCATTACCATCACGGGGAATAAATTATGCACATTATGATGAACAGCCCTGTTTTAGTTTTGCCCTATGTGTTCACAAGAGTGGAGAAGACCCATGTACTGTGTTGTCCATATGCCCTAACATTACTGAAGGTAACTCTAATACATCTAAAACAGACACCCCCATTGACAGCTTATCCCTAGGACCGAAAACAAGAACAAAAATGAAAATCAAAATTGTTAATGGCCACTACCTACAGACGAATGGTTCCAAATCACTACTGGCATTTCAGGACAAAACAACAACTGGATGCTTCTGGTAGAACAAGCTGCAAAGGCTGTAAATTCTGATTGTGTTGTGTGCTTAGGGCCCAGACCAATACTTTGTGTGGTACCAGCAACTATGTCACCAGACTGTGTAGTTGACGTTATGCAAAAGACTGTTCCACAAGCCAACTGTACATTCTGGGACTCAGTTTATCCACTCACACCCCTAGAAAAGAGAAAACCATTGTTTAACAAAAATGTTCCTATGGCGAATTATACGTGTATTAATATGACAGGCACAGGGGAGATATTAGGTAACCTGTCCTTAGAATGGTGTTATACTATGTTACATGTAGGAGACACATTTATCCCCTCTCAGCCCAGGACTTATTACGAGCAACAAGGAGTCTATTACCACAAGAATGGCATAGAGACAAAAGAGCTTCTAAGTGGCTAGGAGATAATGATCCCACTTATACTGACGCAATAGGAGTGCCCAGAGGAGTTCCCAACGAATACAAACTGTCAGATCAGATTGCAACAGGTTTTGAAAACATACCTGTAATTTCAGCAATTTTTCCAATTACACCTAACAAAAATGTAGACCGAATAAACTACATCCACTACAATGTACAGAAATTGGGCAACTGGACACAGGCAGCTTTGAGGCAGTGCGTGAGCAGCTAGCAGCCACATCACTGATGTCATTCCAGAATCACAGAGCCTTGGAGATGCTCTTGGCAGAGAAAGGGGCCGTGTGCGCGATTTTTGGCAGTCAGTGTTGTACTTTTATCCCGAATAATACTGCGTCCGATGGCAGCTTGACCAGAGCAATAGAGGGTCTTCATACCCTCAACAAGCGCATGAAGGAGCAGTGTGGCATCGACCAGTCAATGTGGGATGACTGGCTGGGTGTGTTTGGCAGGTACAAAACACTCGTGAGCTCAGTGCTGATCTCAATAGCCCTGTTCTCCGTGATATTGACCTTGTGTGGATGCTGTTGTATTCCCTGTATCCGTAGTCTAGTCAACCGCTTAATCACCACAACAATAGCCCCTGGTCCAGAGGACAGGGCAGTCCAAATCCATCTTTTGGCTGATGGTGACTCTGACGTTGAGGACTCCACTGAGGCCTTTGCCACATTGTTCAGAGACGGAAAAGACACACCTTTGTAAATAACATAAACCTCCGAGTGTAAGCTTATTTTGCTTGTCTATGAGTTTGCAGCTGAAAATCAAAAGAAGTGGTTATAAATGATTCTATCCAGCAAATATGTGATAAACAGGAGGAAATGTTAGAAAAATTATGTAAATTATCCCATAATTGACTTAATCAAGAGTTAGATATTTTTGTATATTCAATAATCTCTTTTGTGCTTCCAAACTGTGTGCAGTACTTTTCCACTTCTGTGCAGCTGAAGGCTGGAGCCACGGCTTATCAGACTGTGAGACGAGAGCTGTTTGATTTTAGCAAAACATGAACTGAATGTGCTCAAACTCCAGCGTAATCTCCACACTCAGCCTACTGTCCGACCTTGATCAATAATGCAGAATCATATTTTATTATATTTATCCTATCTTGGTATCGCTGCTGTTTTCCCCCCGTCCTTTAGAGCAGCGATACCCATTGTAACCAGGGCCATCCTAATGTAAATAAAAGTGAGGAGACGGGGGCGTGTGCAGAGCGGGTTGGAGAGTGTATCTGGGCACGTCTCAATCCGTTCTCCTCGCGAGTAAAACTAAATAATCTCTCTTGTCTTTCTTCTCTGAATGTTTTAGATGGTGTTTAAACCTAACACCTTATATAACCTTATGAAGTGCTTATCAAGTGTGCAAGTCATGCCACTCTGTCTAGCTGCGACTGGCCCACACACTCACCTGTTGGCACAAAGACAAGACCACAAACGACAATGGTAACTGCCTTTTCCTTCTCTGCCACCATAACAACCTGCTGATTTCCCCAGAATCTCATCCATCACTGGACTTGGTACTGCCCAGATGGCAGAACCAGGAAAGCGCCAAACCACATCCTCATATCTCGATGCTGGAAGTCGTCTGTCACCAACTACCGTGTTTATAGAGGAGAAGAGCTTGGCAACACCGACCACCGCCTGCTCGTGGCCCAGCTTAAGCTAAAGCTGCGAGCCAACCAGCACATCAAGACCCCGCCTCACCTGGACTCCTTCCTACTCACTGATCCAAACATCGCCGCAGACTTCAGCCGCTCCGTCCGCCATACCTTCGATGCCCTGGCCCCGGACAAAGTGACCGACTGGACAACCTTTAAGGAGGGCGTTATTCAGTCAGCTTATAATGTCCTTGGATGCTCACAAACTTCCCCGAAAAAGTCTTGGATATCGGAGAGGACACTTGACATTATCGACCGCCGGTGCGAGGCCCGACTCCGGGGCAACCTGTCGGGAGTACCGGTGGCTGAACCACCTGCGCAATGTGGCTATAGCCGAGGACCGTGAGAGGTTCTGAAAGGCAGAAGCTGAACACCTAGAGACTGCGGCCAACAACAACAACATGAGCCGGGTATTTAGTCTGCTGCGCCAAGCCCGTAATGGTCCACGCGTCAAGACAGCCCTGGTGAAAGACCTCTTAACAACTGAAGCAACCTGCCTCGAACGCTGGAAAGAGCACTTCAGCCTCCTGCAGCACGGCTCCATCCCGGCTGATTCCATCACCCCAGCCGCTGCAAATGTTGCATCCACCAGCAACGCTTGCAGCACAGACCCTGTCACCCCAGAGGAAGTCAGAGCTGCTCTGAATAAAATCAACAACAGGAAGGCCCCCGGCATCTGTGCCATAACTGCTGAGATGCTGAAATCTGGTGATGATGGCATTGTTAAGTGACTCACCTACATATTCAACCAGGTGTGGGAGACAGAGGCTTCCCAGCGACTGGACCAGAGGGGTCATCCTACCCTTCTGGAAATGCAAGGGTGACAGGCTAGACTGTTGCAACCACAGAGGCATTAACCTTCTCTCCATCCCCAGCAAGCTCTTCACCAGGATCTCACTCACCCGTGCTCTCCCAGCCTTCAGAAGCGTCCGCCGTCCCCAGCAGGCTTCTTGCCTATCCGCTCCACAACAGACCACATCTCCACGTTCATCTGCTGACAGAGAAGACCTATGAATTCTGCAAAGACCGACATCTCTACATCGGGTTCACAGATCTGAAGGCTGCCTTTGACACCGTCTGCCATGCTTCACTGTGGAGTATCCTACAGGCCCTTGGAGCACCACCCAAGATCGTCGCACTACTCGAGCTGCTTTACGGAGCTGTGTCCGCTTTAACGGCAGAGACTCTGACTGGTTTCCCTTCTCCAGTGGCGTCCGTCAGGGCTGCGTGGCTGCTCCTGACCTCTTCAACTGCATCACTGACCATCTGATGCTCAAGGTCTGTGAGTTTCCCCGGAGTGTCCTTTGGCGACTACCACCTGACTGACCTGGAGTACGCTGACGACACCATTCTGCTCAGCACATCCTACAGCTGAGAGATGCTCTGGGCATATACAGTGAAGAGGCAGGGAAGCTTGGCCTCCAAGTGAGCTGGGCTAACACCAAATGTATGTATGTCGGTGATGGGCCGGATCCACCCCCCCTGCAGCTTGGCAATGACATTGTAGAGTCTGTCAAGTACTTTGTGTACCTGGGGTCCATAGTGACCGACAACAGAGACCTAAATCCAGAGATCAAGCGCAGAAGAGCCCTGACAGCAACAGCCCTGCAGTCCCTCTGGCAGCATCTATCATCTCCTGCACGATGAAGCTCCGGATATATAATTCGGCTGCCAGAGTAGATGGCCTCGATAGCAGAGCTCTCCGCACCATCGAAGACATCAGGTGGCCCCGGCAAGTTTCCAACCAGGTGCTCAGAGCTCGCATGCGCCAGCCCAGAGCATCTTGCCTGTCTGCGCAACACCACACCCGCTGGTTCGGTCATGTCCTCCGCCTTCCTGCTGACCATCCCCAAGAGCCTCCAGTTTGATCCAAAGGCAGCAGGCTGGAAACGACCAGGAGTCAAGCCCAGCACTCGATGGCCTGACGTCATCGCGGGCGACCTCCAACAACTTGGAGTCACCGTGGAGGAGGCAGAGCAGCTGGCCCAAGACCCCAGCACTGGAAAAAACTGGTTCATCTGGTCGGCTCAAAGCACGGGGATGGGACGCCCCCCCTTCTCTGGAGCCCTAAGTAAGTAAGTAAGTAAGTAGCCACTGATATGGACAAGAATTTATGAACCTTCAGAACAATTGTTTAATGATTTATTAACAAATTAGATAATTGATGATACTGGATTGGTAATATTTCTCACATTTGTTGAGTGGTGCCCCAAAACTCTCCATAGTCAAAGCCAAACACACAAAGGCCACGTGAGTCCTGCTTTAATTCCAATCTGTAATATCAATTCCCCCCTTGAATACTACAACAGAAGGCTGAACACTAATGTGATAAATGGGACTTTAAATGTCCGAGTTAAAGTGTAACTCCGGCTCATCTGAAGCTAAAGTCGTTTCTAGAGGAGGTGAATTCTGTCAGAAGCCAAAAAACGGCACAGATCAGTGTTTCCTCAGTGGAGAATCTGACTGTGTGTGAGTCTGTCAAGGCAACAACTGGTGTAGTGATGGGGGCAAGTTCTGACCTAGTGTAGTGATGGGGGCAAGTTCTGACCTAGTGTAGTGATGGGGGCAAGTTCTGAACTAGTGTAGTGATGGGGCAAGTTCTGAACTTGTGTAGTGATGGGGGCAAGTTCTGAACTAGTGTAGTGATGGGGGCAAGTTCTGAACTAGTGTAGTGATGGGGGCAAGTTCTAAACTAGTGTAGTGATGGGGCAAGTTCTGAACTAGTGTAGTGATGGGGGCAAGTTCTGAACTACTGTAGTGATGGGGGCAAGTTCTGAACTAGTGTAGTGATGGGGCCAATTAAGAACTAGTGTAGTGATGGGGGCAAGTTCTGAACTAGTGTAGTGATGGGGGCAAGTTCTGAACTAGTGTAGTGATGGGGGCAAGTACTGAACTAGTGTAGGGATGGGGCAACTTCTGAACTAGTGTAGTGATGGGGGCAAGTACTGACCTAGTGTCGTGATGGGGGCAAGTACTGAACTAGTGTAGTGATGGGGGCAAGTTCTGAACTAGTGTAGTGATGGGGCAAGTTCTGAACTAGTGTAGTGATGGGGCAAGTTCTGAACTAGTGTAGTGATGGGGGCAAGTTCTGAACTAGTGTAGTGATGGGGGCAAGTTCTGAACTAGTGTAGTGATGGGGCAAGTTCTGAACTAGTGTAGTGATGGGGGCAAGTTCTGAACTAGTGTAGTGATGGGGGCAAGTTCTGAACTAGTGTAGTGATGGGGCAAGTTCTGAACTAGTGTAGTGATGGGGGCAAGTTCTGAACTAGTGTAGTGATGGGGGCAAGTTCTAAACTAGTGTAGTGATGGGGGCAACACACGCTGTTCCACCTTGTGATGTCTTCATGTGGCGACACATGAAGTGCTCCACTGTGTTTTTAAAAAGTCCTGGAATCGCCCCATCTCGACTGAACTAAAGGGAAAATGGGCAGTTCACTTGGAAACAGCCACTTCAAGACATAACTAGGTGGAACAGAGCGTTTGGAGCTTTTGAGTCGTTGACAGACGAGTGATAAAGAGTTACTCAAACATGTTTAATAATGATACGTTTATTTGGGTATTTCAGAAATGATAAATTGCATAGATACATGAGGGCAATTATTTTATGTTACTGATCACAAATATAATCTCCAAAAAAAAAAAATCGTTCAGTTCTGAAACAAAACACAAGTCCAGGACCAGGACTGAACAAGGACTGGACCAGGACCGGACCAGGACCGAACCAGGACTGAACAAGGTCTAAAAAGTTTGGTGTAAGAGAAGAACAGACGAGACACTGAGGAGCACATGAGCTCACAGAGAAGGGCGTCCTGCAGGGGGCGCTAGGACCTCCTCACCTGCAACAGAGACACAGAACTGCCCCCCACAACCTCAGTCTAAAGCCCAAGAACACAGGCTCAGTGAAGGAGGTGCTGAAGGTGTGGAGGTGGAACAGACTTTCTCCAGAGACCAGAAAGAAGGACAGAACTCCAGCCTCAGAGTCCAGGAACACACCCACAGTGAAGGGGGAGGAGGAGAGGAGTTCATACTCACTCATCTCATCTCTCTTAAGAGGTGAAAACCCATCAGTCCTTTTTGTCTCATTGTTGTGTAAAAAAGAGAATTCTCTATCCTGGATCCTCATCGTCCAGGACTGATCATTGTATCCAAACCCAGACTCCAAATTGCCTCTTCTTCTGATTCCTCTGTAACTCATGGCTACATCAACATGCCCCCTGCACTTCACCTCCCAGTAACAGCGCCCCCTGAGGCTGGAGGAGCCCAGGACCTGAGGCCAGTCTATGAATCTGTCCTTATGAGGACGAGGAGGAGAAGGAGGAGGCAGAGATAATTCCACAGTCCATTTGTCCTCAGACACTGTGAGTTTTCTGTGTGCCGTGTTTGGATCCAGGGTGAGCTCACAAGAATCTGAAACAAACACAACAATCAGGACTAAAGTTGTAAAGAGTTTGTCCTGAAAGAGCGACTGAGGTAAACTTCACATTATTCTCATGTTTTCTAATGTTTCTATCAAGAGGAAGAACAGGAAACACTTGAGTGTTTTTATTCTAACGTCCTGATGAGTTGGATCCATTTTCCTGTCGTTTGAAATGGCGTCTGTGTAAATAAATGAGAACAGATCATTGGATCATTTCTGTTGTAAGACGCTCGTCTTGGCTCATGTCGGGCTCCAAAATCCTCTTTGTTTAGTTCAGTTCAAACCCTCATCAGTGTTTTCAACGCTTCAAATCCTCTTCAAAAGTTCTCGTGCACTTTGAAAATGTGTGATTTTTGTGGAGCTGCAGCTCGTCTCGTCCCTAAATGTGTTCACAAGTTCTTTGGAATAAATAAATCCAGATCTGCCCAGACACGTGTCAGTCCCACAAGTGAAGCTCGACCCATTCAAATAATACTCACATTTTCTGACACCTGGAACCATCCAGCGCTTTCCAGAAGGATCCAACCTGGAACACACAAGTCCAGTTTAGACCAGACCAGAGACCAGACCAGAGACCAGACCAGAGACCAGAGACCAGACCAGAGACCAGAGACCAGACCAGAGACCAGAGACCAGAGACCAGACCAGAGACCAGAGACCAGACCAGAGACCAGAGACCAGAGACCAGACCAGAGACCAGACCAGAGACCAGACCAGAGACCAGAGACCAGAGACCAGAGACCAGACCAGAGACCAGAGACCAGACCAGAGACCAGACCAGAGACCAGAGACCAGACCAGAGACCAGAGACCAGACCAGAGACCAGAGACCAGACCAGAGACCAGAGACCAGAGACCAGACCAGACCAGAGACCAGACCAGAGACCAGAACAGAGACCAGACCAGAGACCAGACCAGAGACCAGAGACCAGACCAGAGACCAGACCAGAGACCAGACCAGAGACCAGAGACCAGAGACCAGACCAGAGACCAGAGACCAGAGACCAGAGACCAGAGACCAGAGACCAGACCAGAGACCAGACCAGAGACCAGACCAGAGACCAGACCAGAGACCAGACCAGAGACCAGACCAGAGACCAGAGCAGAGAGCAGAGAGCAGAGAGCAGAGAGCAGACCAGAGACCAGAGCAGAGCAGAGTCTCACCTGACGGTCAGCAGGGGGCGCTGGTCCTGCAGAGCGGTCAGGAGCTCTGCTGAGGCTCCTGGATGGTTGTAGCTCAGGTCGAAGTGTCTCAGGTGGGAGGAGGCGGAGCTCAGAGCTGAGGCCAGAGCAGCTCCGCCCCTTTCTGAGACCAGACACCCAGACAGCCTAAAGACACAGATTACACTCATGTGAACACAAGGGGGCAGCATTACACTCATGTGAACACAAGGGGGCAGCATTACACTCATGTGAACACAAGGGGGCAGCATTACACTCATGTGAACACAAGGGGCAGCATTACACTCATGTGAACACATGAGGTGTTTATTCATATTGATTTAAAAACGTCCTAATTTAGACTTTTAGATCGTTTTTTAAGTATTTATCAAAGAAAACGCTCCTGAGATGAAATGTGCATTTATTTAAGTCTGGAAAACACATTTGAAGCCAAATAAACAGGAGAGTTTGACACTGGTGAGACGTGAGACGAGGCTGATCTGGATCTGCACTCGGACGCAGCGATACAGGTTTCCCTCCATTCGATATGTGTCTCCATACACGGGGCACGATATCGATTCCATTTCTCCTGGATTTTTCTGCTCCTCAGTTTAATATAATCCCACTGTGAGATTAAGAATCAGGATCATTACACACGACGCCTGACAGTAGAACTGCTGTAAAGTTGAGTTTATATGTGACGTGTTTTAGTTCAGTTCAGATTTACAGCTCAGAGTTTGGATTCAGTGGAAATAAGAACAGAACTTTCTCAGCCTGTTGTATATTTTAGAATATCCCAGTCGACTCTGAACACAGACTGCAGTGGAGCTGCACTATCGCACTTTTCCTGCACACGTTTTCTGAGTGAAAGAGTGTGAGACTGTGTATCTGGAGGCGTCGCGTGTACGAGCGCCTTTGATTAAAGCCCCTGTGAAGCCAAAAGTGATTCTAGAGGATTTAAAGTTCATATCTTTGTCTTTTCTGCAAAGGGGACCTCACAGTGATGCAGTGTGAGGGCCGAGGGGCAGAGTGCATCATGGGAGCGTCTGACCTGAGCGTCTCCAGTCTGCAGGGGGCGCTCTTCAGTCCAGCACACAGCAGCTCCACTCCTGAGTCCTGGAGGTCGTTGTGACTGAGATCCAAGTGTGTGAGACTGGAGGAGCTGAGGACTGAGGCCAGAGGAGCACAGCTGAGAGGAGACAGGCCACAGGAACTCAGTCTGGGGAAAAGAGAAAGTTATTTTACCTCAAAGTAGAACATAAACGTTCTACATTACCAAACCTAACCTGACTTTCCTGAGAAAAAGCCTAAATACAACTTATTCCACTGAACCCAACAGGAGAGACAAAAGCCAGCACACAAACACTGATGAGCAAATGTAGCTGACTGTACCTGAGCTTCTCCAGTCTGCAGGGGGCGCTCTTCAGTCCACCACACCGCAGCTCCACTCCTGAGTCCTGGTGGTCGTTGTGACTGAGATCCAAGTGTGTGAGACTGGAGGAGCTGAGGACTGAGGCCAGAGGAGCACAGCTGAGCTCCGTCAGGTTACAGCAGGACAGACTGAGGACAGAGAGGGACATTAGAGCACAGAGCAGAGGGCGGCTCAGACAAACATCGAAACTCTGGGCCATCTCCACCATAAGACCAGTGCATTTTATGGACAATGGGGAAACCTGTGAGGAGCAGTGGACCATCTCCAGACCTGGAGCTCGTCTTACTCTCCACTTCGCTCCACACTTTACGTGTTTCATGTTTTTATGTGTCACGTGTGAAAGTGTGAAAGTGAAGCCAGACACGTGACTTCACTGTAAAGTCATTTCCCCACCAGGACAAATAGTTTTCATCTGCCTGTTCTTAAGTCTGAGCCTCTGCAGAGCCTCTACACTCAGTGTCGCTGTCGGCTTTGGCCGTAGCATTAGCCACGATCTGTCAGACTCCCCTCACAACTCAGAGGAAAATCAGCTGCAGTTAGATCACCATTTTACACATTTCACACCATCCCCAAAGAAATCCCCAAATCCATCTGGACTCATCAGGAGTGATATGATAAGGCCCTGTCCTAACAGCCTTCTCGCTGTGAGCTGAGTGCAGCCATCATGAGTCTGGACTCACATGGCTTTGGTGGAGGCCTTGACGACCGGCAGCAGATTCAGCAGAGCCTTGTGTGAACGACTGTATTTCCTCAGGTCAAACTCCTCCAGGTGTGAGGACAGTAAGAGGAAGGACAGAGCCGACCACTGAGCAGGAGACAGTTTCTCTGCCTCCAGACGTCCTTCTCTCATGTTCTTCTGCATCTCCTGCACCAGACTGTGGTCGTTCAGCTCGTTCAGACAGTGGAACAGGTTCAGACTTCTCTCTGCAGACACACCCTCTTCATTCAGCTTCTGTTTGATGTACTTTACTGTCTCCTGATTGGTCTGTTCACTTCCTGTGTGAGTCAGCAGACCCTGCAGCAGCCTCTGATTGGTCGGCAGAGACAGCCCCAGGAGGAAGCGCAGGAACAGGTCCAGGTGTCCGTTTGGACTCTGTAAGGCCTGGTCCACAGCAGAGCGGTAGAAGGACTCAGGACTTGTTTGAACAGGTTTAAAAGTTTAAATATGGATGATAATGTGTGTGTCTGTGTCTTCAGCAGGTTCTGTCCAGAGCTGTAGAAGGTCTGATGGACGTGAAGAGCAGCCAGAAACTCCTGCACACTCAGATGGATGAAGCAGTAGACCTTGTCCTGGTACAGGCCTGGCTCCTCTCTAAAGACCTGTTTGAACACTCCGGAGTAAACTGAGGCCGCTGCAGCGTCCAGCCCACACTCGCTCAGGTCACTCTCGTAGAAGATCAGGTTTCCTTTCTGCAGCTGCTCAAAGGCCACTTTTCCCAGAGACTTCACCATCTCCCTGGTCTCTGGAGTCCAGTGAAGGTCCTTCCCTGATCCCTGGTGATACTTGATGTTCTTGACTTTGGCCTGTACCACCAGGAAGTGGACGTACATCTGTGTGAGAGTCCGGGGCAGCTCTGGTTCCTCTGTTTGTTCCAGAAGCTTCTGTAGAACTGTGGAGAGGATCCAGCAGAAGACCGGGATGCTGCACATGATGTGGAGGCTGCGGATGCTCTTGATGTGGGAGATGACGGCTGTGGCCTGGTCTGTGAACCTCTTCCTGAAGTATTGCTCCTTCTGCGGGTCAGTGAACCCTCTGACCTCTGTCACCATGGAGACGCACTCAGCAGGGATCTGATTGGCCGCGGCGGGTCGTGTGGTTATCCAGAGGCGAGCGGAGGGAAGCAGCCTCCCCCTGATGAGGTTCACCAGCAGCACGTGCACTGAGGCCAACTCTGTGGGGTCGCTCAGGACCCGGGTTCGGCTGAAGTCCAGAGGAAGTCTGCACTCGTCCAGACCATCAAAGATGAAGAGCACCTGGAGCTGTTGGAGGCTGCACAGACCTTTGGATGGACTGAAGAAGTGGTGCAGCAGCTGCACCAGGCTGAACCGTGAGTCTCTGAGCACATTGAGCTCTCTGAAAGTGAACGGGAACAGCAGCTGGAGCTCCTGGTGGGCCCGGCCTTCAGCCCAGTCCAGACTGACCTTCTGAGTCAGCACTGTTTTCCCCACGCCGGCCACGCCCTTCGTCAGCACCGTTCTGATTGGTGGCTGTGTCTCTGTGGTCATTGGCTCCTGTGTGGTCAGCTCTCCTCTGATTGGTCTGTGTGTGGGGACTTTAAACAGCTCTTCACACTTGATGGTCTCTGCAGTGGCTGCTTTTGTGGCTGTGGTCTCCATGTGTCTGGCCTCATGTTGCTCTGTGGACTCTCCCTCTGTGATGTACAGCTCTGTGTAGATCTGCTTCAGTTCACATGAGTTTCCTTCTTTGGCGATGCCCTCACACACACGGCTGAACTTCTGGACCAGGCCTCTCTTCACTTCTCTCTGAACCTTCGAATAGTGACCTGGAAAAAGAGAAATGTGCATAAGAAGTGGAACTCGGACACTCTGGGTTTAGTTTCTGTTAAGTCGGGATAAGTTAAACCCAAACACTTTGCAAATCCTCATCAGCCAATCACAAAGCATTTCTTTACTGCAGCCGTGCACGTCTCACTGACTTCATAAATATGTTTCCAACAGGAGCTTTGTGCTTCAGCTGAGCATCCTCTTCATTCCAACAGAAGAAGGCTGCACAGCTGCAGTTGTGGCTCCAGGGGCGCTCAGCCCCTCTCTTCCCTGACTGTCAGACACAGGTACAGAGTCCTGCTGCCTCTTGTCCACTGTCGGCTGCTGCGCCGTGACTAAACCTGATCTCTAAAGGGATCACCGCTGGAGTGTCTGGCCACACGCTGCTTTCAGGACAGAACTTCACGCTCTGAGGGACGATGGACACAAACACGACACAAATGTTTGATTGAGGTGAGCTCCACTTTAAAGCAGCTCCAGTGTGAGGAGCTGCCACACACCGACCCTCAGAGCTCTGGACCCTCACACCATCTCACACTTCTTACTGGGCTGCAGACACTGGGCCAGATGCTCCTGGTCCATCCTCTTCAGGAAGTCCAGGGCGATGTTCAGGACCGCCTCTCTGCTCGGCTCCTCCCCTCACTCTCAGAGCATTCTGGGTAATCTGTGGCCAGGAGCCTGTGGAGCCTCTGCAGCTCCTGCTGGACAAAAGCCACGACCTGCTCCTCCAGACGCTGAAACACACATGTGGAGTTTACAGGCTTCATGGAGACATGAACTTCCACACAAACACAAACACCTCTGTGAGCTCCGTCTGTGGGGACGTTCTGGTACAGACCTGGAAAACAGAGTCCAGCTCACAGTCTCCTCTGGGGCCCTCTGCGCTCTCCTCTCTGTGGGACAAACAGAACAATGACCCCTGAACTCACACACTGTACAAAGAAGTGGACTGAGGGAGTGTGACGTCCCCACACTGTTTGGCTCCAAATGAAGCTCACTGAGGCTAGCAGTTCTATCAGCTAATCTGGAACCAGGGACCATATGTGGAAATCTGAGCCCGAGTATCATAGCAACCAAAGAGCCAATCAGGAGCAGCGGTATTAAAGGTAACGCCTCTGCGAAGCTGTCAATCAAACCTGTTGCTAACGCTAGTGGGAGGGACCTCGGGAAAGAAGGCGTCTGATTGGTCTGTTCTTAATGTTCAGATCCTGATTTAGAGACAAAATGTTGAAGTCCAAACCCGAGGATCATGTCGACGCGTTCAGACCAACATCCTCAGGTCAGAGTGAGGAACCCGACAGCAGCAGGTGCAGAGGAGCCACGACTCTTAGGTTCTTTAGGTTCTTACTCTGACTCTGGGCCTGGTTCATTAAACAGTGGAGGTGGAGTCTTGGAGCGGTCGCTCTTTAAGGCCAGGTGGTGGCGCCGTCTGTAAAACATGAGCACAGTTAGACTTTATGACAGGCAGAGGGGAGTCCTGTTACACTGCAGGACAAACAGGAAAATCTGGAGCTGTGAAATGTGTGACAGGCTGACCCCGACTGTGAGAGGGACTGAAGCTCTGAGCTCTGAGGAGAAGGTGTCGTGGTCTTACTCAGTCTCTGCTCCTGGTTCTTTAAACTCTAGAAGATGATACATGGAGTGGTCACTCTTTAAGGACAGAACTTCAGGTCTGTTCCTGAAAAACAGGAGTCACAGCGGCTCTTAAGAGACGGCTCTGCTGCAGACCTCCACCCAGAGGACCTCACGTGAGTCGCCTCCATCCACACGTCCCTCAGACACCCCCAAAGTCCCACATTTCATCACTGCTTTTCCCAGCGTCACATGACTAAAGTTTAGGTGGTTTTAGACTAAAGACCCAAAGCCTTTTCCAAACCTGAACCATTCCAGACTTGAGCCGGACCTTAACCAGACACAGAGCCTACGGCAACACTCAGGGACAAACTCCATCTAACGCCTTTGCTCCAGCCCCACTGGACATGTTGACAGACAGTTCTATTTTGTGACATATTATGTGACTGGTGATTGATTTTTATTATAAACAAACAGTTTTAGAAATGGAGAGGCAAAAAAATAATCAGTTTGCGAAAGCCGCAACACACAACACAATTTTTCGGTCTTCAATGATTTTTAAACGGGCGACAAAAAGCTCAAACTCCACAGACTCGAGGAGAATCTTAGAGACTTTAAATCTTTGCTCTTAGATGCAGCAGGATCAGTGTGAGGAGCACAGGACCTAAAGCTGTGAGGCTGTGATGGCCTCAGCTGTTTCCTCCAGTAAAACCAGTCGCTCTGAGACTCTGAAGTGTTAAAGATCAGACTCTGCACTTCCACTTTAGACACAAACTGTGGGAGTATTATGTGTGAAATGTGGAGCCACACTTCAGATCCAGGGTTTTTAAAGCAGAAAAGAGGAGACAAAGTCCACAGGAAGTAGAGTCACTGTGGATGAAACAGACACACGGACGAACTATCCACACTTTTACTTTAAAGAACCAAGAAAACTGGATTCACGGAGCGGCTCTGTGGACTGGGGGCAGGATTTACACAGGAGAAACTCTGTGGATGAGACGCTGCACTTTAAATGTACCACGTTACCAGAGCAGAGGGATCATTATTGTCGCTGTTTCCTGAGTTTGTATCTTGTGGCTCAGTGTCCGTCGCTGCTCTGCCCCTGACGCTCTGGTTTATCGTCTGTTGTCGTAGCGTTGCTGATGTTTGTGGCTTTCGCTGTGACAGAGCAGCTCAGACACACGTGGACGCAGCGGCTTCACAATCACACATGAACTCGGGGAGAAGCAAATCGCAGCCAAAATCGGGCAAATTCTCCTGTAGTGTGTGGCGGCCTCGAGTGAACTACAGCAGCTGATAAGAGAGGCTTCAGTAAAGTGACACAAATGTGAGGGACGTGTGGGTGGAGGTGCGTCCAGGGGGAGTCTGGGGGCCTCTGGGGGCCTCTGGGGGCCTCTGGGGGCCTCTGGGGGCAGGTCTGCAGACAGACTCAGACTCTCTTGGCTCTTAAGCTGCTGCTGAAAGGTTCATTTGAACAGTGCACTCACCCTGGATCAGTGCTGCCCCCTGGAGGCTCCTTCACAGAGTCACTCATCATGGACCTGAGGAAGAGCACAGAAAACAGTGGACAGTGAGTGAGCACGTTTCCCCACACAAAGCTCCAACAGCAGCTGAACGAGCCATTCACAGAAGAATCGTGACGTCCCAAGACACAAATTACAGTTAGAAATGTACAATAATTAACCCTGAAGACTCGACGACATCGTCCACGACTCAGAGGAACATGTTTCTATAACCGCAGAACTTTGTAAGTGTAACAGACAGAAACGTCCTTTTCCCCTCTGAAAGTGCAGACATAGAGGTTTCCGTACATTTCTGCGGCTTTATCCTACGTCACACTCACGCTGTGTGATGACGGGAGCAAAACGAGTGAACATCTGCGCCGACACGTCTGAAATGTTCCATAATATGGCATTAAACAGCTGTCTCCATGGAGCTGAGCGGGTGACGCTGCCTGGCCAAGTTACAGGTCGGATCTGTGGAGACGGCTGAATTTACCCACAGCATCCGACGAGTTTCCCCCATTTTGTTGCAGCGCAGTTTATAGAAACTTACTTTACTTTCACTTCCTGCTAAAAACACACATCCAAAACCGGATTAAACCAGAACTAAACCAAGACTAAAACAGGACTAAACCAGGACTAAAACAGGACTAAACCAGGACTAAACCAGGACTAAAACAGGACTAAACCAAGACTAAACCAGGACTAAAACAGAACTAAACCAAGACTAAAACAGGACTAAAACAGGACTAAAACAGGACTAAAACAGGACTAAAACAGGACTAAAACAGGACTGAACCAGGACTAAAACAGGACTGAACCAGGACTAAACCAGGACTAAACCAGGTCCGAACTAGGTCTAAATCAGGACTAACCCAAAATAAAGACTTTCCGTCTGTTGCCTGTTGAACTCGTCGGTTGGAGCCGTTGGGTGTCGGAGAAAAAACTGTGGACGATCCTCAGACGAGTCACTTCTGCTGTGGACACTGAGGTCACTTCCTGTTGCAACACACGTCTGAAACCAGGACTGGACCAGGACTGGACCAGGACTGGACCAGGACTGGACCAGGACTAAACCAGGACTGGACCAGGTCTAAACCAGGACTAAACCAGGACTGGACCAGGTCTAAACCAGGACTAAACGAGGTCTAAACGAGGACTAAACCAGGATTAAACTATGAATAAACCAGGACTAAACCAGGACTAAACCAGGACTAAACCAGGTCTAAACCAGGTCTAAACCAGGATTAAACCAGGATTAAACCAGGACTAAACCAGGTCTAAACCAGGTCTAAACCAGGACTAAACCAGGTCTAAACCAGGTCTAAACCAGGTCTAAACCAGGATTAAACCAGGACTAAACCAGGTCTAAACCAGGATTAAACCAGGATTAAACCAGGTCTAAACCAGGTCTAAACCAGGTCTAAACCAGGACTAAACCAGGTCTAAACCAGGTCTAAAGCAGCATTTCAGAACATGTTTGCAAAGGTCTAAACCTTTGCAAACATGTACCTACCTCTAAACGGAGGTAAAACAGTGTCCCAGGATAAATGTGGCCTTATATAACCTTATCAAGTGTGCAAGTCACGCCACTCTGTCTAGCTGCGACTGGCCCACACACTCACCTGTTGGCACAAAGACAAGACCACGAACGACAATGGTAACTGCCTTTTCCTTCTCTGCCACCATAACAACCTGCTGATTTCCCCAGAATCTCATCCATCACTGGACTTGGTACAGCCCAGATGGCAGAACCAGGAAAGCGCCAAACCACATCCTCATATCTCGACGCTAGAAGTCGTTTGTCACCAACTTCCGTGTTTATAGAGGAGCAGAGCTTGGCAACACCGACCACCGCCTGCTCGTGGCCCAGCTTAAGCTAAAGCTGCGAGCCAACCAGCACATCAAGACCCCGCCTCACCTGGACTCCTTCCTACTCACTGATCCAAACATCGCCGCAGACATCAGCCGCTCCTTCCGCTGTACCTTCGATGCCCTGGCCCCGGACAAAGTGACCGACTGGACAACCTTTAAGGAGGGCGTTATTCAGTCAGCTTATAATGTCCTTGGATGCTCACAAACTTCCCCGAAAAAGTCTTGACACTTGACATTATCGACCGCCGGTGCGAGGGCAACCTGTCAGGAGTACCGGCGGCTGAACCACCTGCACAATGTGGCTATAGCCGAGGACCGTGAGAGGTTCTGGAAGGCAGAAGCTGAACACCTAGAGCACATGTGTCACACTCAAGGCCCGCGGGCCACATGTGGGCCGCCAAGTAATTTTATGTGCCCCGCGAGAGCTTAAAAGATCCGAATATCTAAAAATAAATAGGTCAACAGCTTGCTTTGACCAAAAACTACATTTCCCATGATGCCTGTCGACTATGACACCCGCAATGACGGTTCACTGCCACTACGCGGGAGTGTTTTCACATCAATGCTAATGAGTGAACCTGAGAAATAAATAATGATCCCAAAATGTCAAGGAAGAGAAAAGTTGATGCAGATGGAAGACTGTTTCATGAAAGGTGGGAAGCCGAATACTTGTTTGTGCTTCAAGGAGAAAAACCGGTCTGCCTTTTGTGTTATGAGGCAGGGTCGGTTATCAAAGAATACAATCTGCGGCGGCATTTTGACTCTAAACACGGAGCCAAGTACGCCAAAGCTAGCCTTCCAGAAAAGCGTAAAATTGCCCAAGAATTAAAAGACAAACTGCGGTTGCAAAGTGTGTTCACAAAATCCACAACCAAAAACAATGCAGCAGTGAAAGCTAGCTTTATTGTGGCTGAAGAAATCGCCCATTCTTCCAAGTCTTTTTTTTTTTTTTTCAGAGGGAGCGTTTTTGAAGCAGTGCATCTCTCCGTCACCGAGGAGCTGTTGGATGTAGCAGCAATGCATGGGACCACAACGGGGAAGGACATTTTTGAGGCGGTGGAGAAATCTGTAAGCAAAACTGCATTGCCCTGGGAAAAGTTGGTCGGATTAACTACAGACGGTGCAGCGGCAATGTGTGGAGCAAAAGTGGGCTTGGTCGGACTAATGAAGGGGAAAATGCAAAAAATGAACTGTCACACGCCTCTGATAGCTTATCATTGCATTATCCATCAAGAAGCTTTGTGTGGGAAAGTGCTGGGGATGGATGACATAGTGACCACAGTCATGAAAGTAGTAAACTTCATTTGGGCGCGAGGCTCGAATCATCATCAGTTCCAGCTGTTGTTGCAGGAGAGGGCCTCGGACCACGAGGATGTGCCATACCATACAGAAGTGCGGTGGCTGAGTAGGAGCAAGTGATTTTTGAGCTCAGGGAAGACATTGCTCTTTTTATGCAGAGTAAAGGAAAACCCTTGTCTGAACTGTCAGATCCAAAGTGGCTGTGTGACTTTGCTGTGTTGTGTGACATAACCGAGCATCTCGCCCACCTGAATCAGAAGCTGCAGGGACGCAAACAAGTAATCACGCAGATGTCCGACACGATCACGGCTTTCCAGCGTAAACTAGACCTATGGATATGCCAAGTGAAACAGAACAATCTTGCCCACTTTCCTGTTTGTCAGAGCATGTCAGCCTCATTTCCTGATACTTTTTCATGTGCTCAGTTAGCTACCAAACTGAGCCTGTTACAAGCTGAGTTTGTTCGGCGTTTCTCAGACTTCAGAGCACAGCAGTCTGTTTTTGACATATTTGCCAATCCTTTCACCACCGACGTGTGCACTGCACCCCAACACCGTCAGATGGAGTTAATTGAGCTTCAGAGCGACACTAGTCTGAGAGCAAAGTTCCAGGATGCTGCAATCCAGGACTTTTACCGTCTGCTGCCCCCTGATTCGATGCCACAGCTTCGACATCATGCTGCCCGTGTTTTGTGAACAGATGTTTTCCATAATGAATCTGAACAAAAACCAGCACAGATCACGCCTTACTGATGACAACCTCCATGCTGTTTTACGGATTGCCTCAGCACAGGACCTCAAACCAGACATTGACACACTAGTAACAGGAAAACGGTGTCAGGCATCTGGACAGAAAACACACAGGAAAGCATTTAAAAAAATCAATTAAAATATAATAACATGTAATTGAACCAAGAACAAGAATAGTTCAACTCTGTGTGCAATTTAATGATTATGCTTGAATTTTGTTTTGTTTGTTGTTTTCAGAACATGATGAATGAATGGCAGAGACTGAGGGTAGGGATCCACTTGGTGTGTTCAGTGACAGGCAGCATCTCCTCTTCAAAAACCTAAAGCTTGACCAATATAGCTGTTCGCTGAGTCAACTGTTATGTTGTTGTTTTTTGTTGACTACATATTTATGTGTAGCTGCAGTTACAGTTATTTAGTGTATGCAGGTTTTATGCATGTATGCAGACAAATTATTTTAATAAAAACTGTAATAAAAATCAGTTGGACGCAAGGCTGTGTTCAGTTACTGTTACATGTGGCCCTTTGAAGACAGCCATTATGCTGATGTGGCCCTCGGTGAAAATGAGTTTGACACCCCTGACCTAGAGGCTGCGGCCAACAACAACATGAGTCGGGTCTTTAGTTAAGCGTCAAGCCCGTAATGGTCCATGCATCAAGACAGCCCTGGTGAAAGCTTCTGATGGCCACCTCTTAACAACTGAAGCAACCTGCCTCGAACGCTGGAAAGAGCACTTCAGCCTCCTGCAGCACGGCTCCATCCCGGCTGATTCCATCACCACAGCCGCTGCAAATGTTGCATCCACCAGCAACGCTTGCAGCACAGACCCTGTCACCCCAGAGGAAGTCAGAGCTGCTCTGAATAAAATCAACAACAGGAAGGCCCCCGGCATCTGTGCCATAACTGCTGAGATGCTGAAATCTGGTGATGACGGCATTGTTAAGTGACTCACCTACATATTCAACCAGGTGTGGGAGACAGAGGCTTCCCAGCGACTGGACCAGAGGGGTCATCCTACCCTTCTGGAAATGCAAGGGTGACAGGCTAGACTGTTGCAACCACAGAGGCATTAACCTTCTCCCCATCCCCAGCAAGCTCTTCACCAGGATCTCACTCACCCGTGCTCTCCCAGCCTTCAGAAGCATCCGCCGTCCCCAGCAGGCTTCATGCCTAACCGCTCCACAACAGACCACATCTCCACGTTCATCTGCTGACAGAGAAGACCTATGAAGACCGACATCTCTACATCGGGTTCACAGATCTGAAGGCTGCCTTTGACACCGTCTGCCATGCTTCACTGTGGAGTATCCTACAGGCCCTTGGAGCACCACCCAAGATCGTCGCACTACTCGAGCTGCTTTACGGTAACGCACAGAGCTGTGTCCGCGTTAACGGCAGAGACTCCAGAGTTTCCCTTCTCCAGTGGCGTCCGTCAGGGCTGCGTGGCTGCTCCTGACCTCTTCAACTGCATCACTGACCATCTGATGCTCAAGGTCTGTGAGTTTCCCCGGAGTGTCCTTTGGCGACTACCACCTGACTGACCTGGAGTACGCTGACGACACCATTCTGCTCAGCACATCCTACAGCTGAGAGATGCTCTGGGCATATACAGTGAAGAGGCAGGGAAGCTTGGCCTCCAAGTGAGCTGGGCTAACACCAAATGTATGTATGTCGGTGATGGGCCGGATCCACCCCTGCAGCTTGGCAATGACATTGTAGAGCCTGTCAAGTACTTTGTGTACCTGGGGTCCATAGTGACCGACAACAGAGACCTAAATCCAGAGATCAAGCGCAGAAGAGCCCTGACAGCAACAGCCCTGCAGTCCCTCTGGCAGCATCTATCATCTCCTGCATGATGAAGCTCCGGATATATAATTCGGCTGCCAGAGTAGATGGCCTCGATAGCAGAGCTCTCCGCACCATCGAAGACATCAGGTGGCCCCGGCAAGTTTCCAACCAGGTGCTCAGAGCTCGCATGCGCCAGCCCAGAGCATCTTGCCTGTCTGCGCAACACCACACCCGCTGGTTCGGTCATGTCCTCCGCCTTCCTGCTGACCATCCCACAAGAGCCTCCAGTTTGATCCAAAGGCAGCAGGCTGGAAACGACCACGAGTCAAGCCCAGCACTCGATGGCTTCATGACGTCATCGCGGGCGACCTCCAACAACTTGGAGTCACCGTGGAGGAGGCAGAGCAGCTGGCCCAAGACCCCAGCACTGGAACAAACTGGTTCATCTGGTCGGCTCAAAGCACGGGGATGGGACGCCCCCCCTTCTCTGGAGCCCTAAGTAAGTAAGTAAGTAGCCACTGATATGGACAAGAATTTATGAACCTTCAGAACAATTGTTTAATTATTTATTAACAAATTAGATAATTGATGATACTGGATTGGTAATATTTCTCACATTTGACATAAACACTGAAACCAGTGTTAAACGAGGGCAGCAGAGAATGTGCCTGAGAAAACTGAACTCTTTTAACGTAAACAAAACTATTCTCAACAACTTTTCTTGTTCTTTTATTGAAAGTCTGCTCACTTTCTCCTTCATTTGCTGGTTCCAGTCCCTGTCCTTGAAGGATAAAAACAAACTGCAGAACATTGTTAAAACTTGCTCAAAAATCATAGGGGTCAAACTGAGGGAGCTGCATTCTCTGTGGGAGGAGCGAGTGTCTCCTGGCTCCGCCCCTCCATCCTCTGACTCCTGACTTTATCCTGATGCCTTCAGGACGTCGTTTTTATGCTCCGGTACGGAAGACTAACCGCTTCTCCAATTCTTTTGTGCCTTCAGCTATTAAACTGCTAAATTCTGAGGGTTGTGTTTTTTGAGGTTTTGCACTGTCATATGTATATTGTTCTTATATTGTTCTTTGAGTTCCACTTGTGTCTGTAATGGTCTGACACACTGTGTGTTTGTGCGGCTGAGAAGTGAGAACTGCTGTGTGAAAGCTGCAAACGAACTGCCCTCTGGGATCAATAAAGTTTTCTGATTCTGATTCTGATTTGTTGAGTGGTGCCCCAAAACTCTCCATAGTCAAAGCCAAACACACAAAGGCCACGTGAGTCCAGCTTTAATTCCAATCTGTAATATCAATTCCCCCCTTGAATACTACAACAGAAGGCTGAACACTAATGTGATAAATGGGACTTTAAATGTCCGAGTTAAAGTGTAACTCTGGCACATTTGAAGCTAAAGTCCGTTTCTAGAGGAGGTGAATTCTGTCAGAAGCCAAAAAACGGCACAGATCAGTGTTTCCTCAGTGGAGAATCTGACTGTGTGTGAGTCTGTGAAGGCAACAAACTAGTGTAGTGATGGGGGCAAGTTCTGAACTAGTGCAGTGATGGGGGCAAGTTCTGAACTAGTGTAGTGATGGGGGCAAGTTCTGAACTAGTGTAGTGATGGGGGCAAGTTCTGAACTAGTGCAGTGATGGGGCAAGTTCTGAACTAGTGTAGTGATGGGGGCAAGTTCTGAACTAGTGCAGTGATGGGGGCAAGTTCTGAACTAGTGTAGTGATGGGGGCAAGTTCTGAACTAGTGTAGTGATGGGGCAAGTTCTGAACTAGTGCAGTGATGGGGCAAGTTCTGAACTAGTGCAGTGATGGGGCAAGTTCTGAACTAGTGCAGTGATGGGGCAAGTTCTGAACTAGTGTAGTGATGGGGCAAGTTCTGAACTAGTGTAGTGATGGGGCAAGTTCTGAACTAGTGTAGTGATGGGGCAAGTTCTGAACTAGTGTAGTGATGGGGGCAAGTTCTGAACTAGTGTAGTGATGGGGGCAAGTTCTGAACTAGTGTAGTGATGGGGCAAGTTCTGAACTAGTGTAGTGATGGGGGCAAGTTCTGAACTATTGTAGTGATGGGGGCAAGTTCTGAACTAGTGTAGTGATGGGGCAAGTTCTTAACTAGTGTAGTGATGGGGGCAAGTTCTGAACTAGTGTAGTGATGGGGGCAAGTTCTGAACTAGTTTAGTGATGGGGCAAGTTCTTCAGTTCCAACATCACGAGTCTAACAAACCAAACGCTCTGGTTCACTCATTAGTGTCTGGAAACATTAGAAAACATCTTTAGAAGCTCCTCACACTTCCCTCTGCTGATTTCCCACAGGCCAAAGCCCAAAAGACTCGATCGTCGACGTCGTTTCTAATCCCGTTTATTTCCCAGTGAATTATATGTTTTGGAAAACTCTGTGGTGAAGTATTTAAATCAATTGTTGAGAGAAAATGTATTTCCCGTATTGCAGCAGCCAAATGCGCGGCGACAGAAGTGTGAGTTTTCAGCGTCTGAGCCGAGCTGACAGTGACGCTCTGAGGCTGTTGGTCCAGCTCGATGTGGACACTTCTGTGGAAACCTGCGCCTCAAAGACCATCGCGTCTGCAGTGAGCACTTTGATGAGGACGACCTCACCCCGTCCAGGGACAAACACCGGTACCTGAAGAAAAACACAACTCCAAAAGCCAAAGGACACGTGGACGACATGGAGGCGACGTTACAGATAAGTTCTTGATCTCACTTTGGAGGTCGGGGTCCGTCTGGTTGTGGGGGCCGTGCACAAACATTTTATAGTTAGAGTATTTTTGGTAAAAAGGTTCGACTGGAATAAGCAGAACAAACACATTTGCTCCAATTCCAACATTTAGCACAAGGAGACGTGACAAATGTGGAAAGCTTCAGGGGGAAGGTGGGAGTTTGAACTGTGAGGAAAGATGTTTAAAGATGTTTGACATGAACGGCTCAGGAACCACAGCCTGTGAAATCAAAGATTTACACTTGGTTTATATCAGTTTATTCACATGTTTCACAAATGATCAGTTGCTTTATGTTCCAAGTGATCAACACAAACATAAAGAATCATTTTACGCCACTCATCACAAAGATCATTTTGAATCCTTCAGTTTTCAGTGGGACTGAAACAAAACACAAATCCAGGTTTGTTTTTGAGGACGAACGACTTCAGAAAACGACTTCAAACTGAAAGAGTCTAAACCAGGACTAAACCAGGACTGAACCAGGACTGAACCAGGACTGAACCAGGACTAAACCAGGACTGAACCAGGACTGAACCAGGACTAAACCAGGACTAAACCAGGACTGAACCAGGACTGAACCAGGACTGAACCAGGACTGAACCAGGACTAAACCAGGACTAAACCAGGACTGAACCAGGACTGAACCAGGACTGAACCAGGACTGAACCAGGACTGAACCAGGACTAAACCAGGACCGAACCAGGGCTAAACCAGGGCTGAACCAGGACTAAACCAGGTCTGTACGAGGACTAAACAAGGACTGAACCAGGGCTAAACCAGGGCTAAACCAGGGCTGAACCAGGACTAGACCAGGACTGGACCAGGACTGGACCAGGACTGGACCAGGACTGGACCAGGACTGGACCAGGACTGAACCAGGACTGAACCAGGACTAAACCAGGACTGAACCAGGACTGAACCAGGACTGAACCAGGACTGAACCAGGACTAAACCAGGACTAAACCAGGACTAAACCAGGACTAAACCAGGGCTAAACCAGGGCTAAACCAGGGCTAAACCAGGACTACAAACCAGGACCAAATCAGGACTGAACCTAAACTAAATCAAAACTAAAGCAGTTCTAAACCAGGACTAAACCAGGACTGAACCAGGACTAAACCAGGACTAAACCAGGACTGAACCAGGACTGAACCAGGACTGAACCAGGACTGAACCAGGACTAAACCAGGACTAAACCAGGACTAAACCAGGACTAAACCAGGACTGAACCAGGACTGAACCAGGACTGAACCAGGACTAAACCAGGGCTAAACCAGGACTAAACCAGGACTAAACTAGGACTAAACCAGAACTAAACTAGGACTAAACCAGGAGTAAACCAGGACTAAACTAGGACTAAACCAGGACTAAAAGAGGAGTAAACCAGGACTGAACCAGGACTGAACCAGGACTGAACCAGGACTAAACCAGGACTAAACCAGGACTGAACCAGGACTGTACCAGGACTACAGCAGGAATACACCAGGAATACACCAGGACTACACCAGGAATACACCAGTACTAAACCAGGAGTAAACCAGGACTGAACCAGGACTGAACCAGGACTAAACCAGGACTAAACCAGGACTAAACCAGGACTAAACCAGGACTAAACCAGGACTAAACCAGGACTGAACCAGGACTGAACCAGGACTAAACCAGGACTGAACCAGGACTGAACCAGGACTGAACCAGGACTGAACCAGGACTAAACCAGGACTGAACCAGGACTGAACCAGGACTGAACCAGGACTGAACCAGGACTGAACCAGGACTAAACCAGGACTAAACCAGGACTAAACCAGGACTAAACCAGGACTAAACCAGGACTGAACCAGGACTAAACCAGGACTAAACCAGGACTGAACCAGGACTGAACCAGGATTAAACCAGGACTAATCTAGGACTGAACCAGGACTAAACCAGGACTGAACCAGGACTGAACCAGGACTAAACCAGGACTAAACCAGGACTAAACCAGGACTGAACCAGGACTGAACCAGGACTGAACCAGGACTGAACCAGGGCTAAACCAGGACTGAAGCAGGACTAAACCAGGACTGAACCAGGGCTAAAGCAGGACTAAACCAGGACTGAACCAGGACTGAACCAGGACTGAACTAGGACTAAAGCAGGACTAAACCATATGTAAATCACTACTTAACCAGTACTTTACCAGGACTGAACCAGGACTAAACCAGGACTAAACCAGGACTGAACCAGGACTAAACCAGGACTGAACCAGGACTGAACCAGGACTGAACCAGGACTAAACCAGGACTAAACCAGGACTAAACCAGGACTAAACCAGGACTAAACCAGGACTGAACCAGGACTAAACCAGGACTGAACCAGGACTGAACCAGGACTGAACCAGGACTGAACCAGGCCTGAACCAGGCCTGAACCAGGCCTGAACCAGGCCTGAACCAGGCCTGAACCAGGCCTAAACCAGGCCTAAACCAGGACTAAACAAGGTACTAAACCAGGTACTAAACCAGGTACTAAACCAGGTACTAAACCAGGACTAAACCAGGACTAAACCAGGACTAAACCAGGTACTAAACCAGGGACAAAACCAGGAACAAAACCAGGACTAAACCAGGACTAAACCAGGTAGAAAACCAGGACTAAACCAGGACTAAACCAGGACTAAACCAGGACTAAACCAGGACCTAAACCAGGTACTAAACCAGGTACTAAACCAGGTACTAAACCAGGTACTAAACGAGGTACAAACCAGGACTAAAGCTTTTCCTAAATGTGCCGTGTTTGGTGTAAGAGAAGAACAGACGAGACACTGAGGAGCACATGAGCTCACAGAGAAGGGCGTCCTGCAGGGGCGCTAGGACCTCCTCACCTGCAACAGACACACAGAACTGACCACCCACCACCTCACTCCAAAGCCCAAGAACAGAGGCTCAGTGAAGGAGGCGCTGAAGGTGTGGAGGTGGAACAGACTTTCTCCAGAGACCTGAAAGAAGGACAGAACTCCAGCCTCAGAGTCCAGGAACACACCCACAGTGAAGGAGGAGGAGGAGGAGGAGGAGAAGGGGGAGGAGGAGGAGGAGGGAGGAGGAGGAGGAGGAGGAGGAGAAGAAGGATTCATACACACTCCTAACCCTCCTCTCATCTCTCTTAAGAGGTGAAAACACATGAGGCCTTTTTGTCTCATTGTGTAAAAAAGAGAATTCTCCTCCCTGGATCCTCATCGTCCAGGACTGATCATTGTGTCCAAACCCACACTCCAAACCGTCTCCTCTTCTTCTGATTCCTCTGTAACTCACGGCTACATCAACACCCCCACAGCACAGCACCTCCCAGTAACAGCGCCCCCTGAGGCCGGAGGAGCCCAGGACCTGAGGCCAGTCTGTGAATCTGTCCTCATGAAGAGGAGGAGGAGGAAGAGGAGGAGGACGTGACTTAGAGAATCCCACAGTCCGTTTGTCCTTAGACACTGTGAGGTCTCTGTGTGCCGTGTTTGGATCCAGGGTGAGCTCACAATAATCTGAAACAAACACAACAATCAGGACTAAAGTTGTAAAGAGTTTGTCCTGAAAGAGCGACTGAGGTAAACTTCACATTATTCTCATGTTTTCTAATGTTTCTATCAAGAGGAAGAACAGGAAACACTTGAGTGTTTTTATTCTAACGTCCTGATGAGTTGGATCCATTTTCCTGTCGTTTGAAAATGCGTCTGTGTAAATAAAAGAGAACAGATCATTGGATCATTTATTTTTTAAGAAGCTCGTATTGGCTCATGTCGGGCTCCAAAATCCTCTTTGTTTAGTTCAGTTCAAACCCTCATCAGTGTTTTCAACGCTTCAAATCCTCTTCAAAAGTTCTCGTGCACTTTGAATATGTGTGATTTTTGTTGAGCTGCAGCTCGTCTCGTCCCTAAATGTGTTCACAAGTTCTTTGGAATAAATAAATCCAGATCTGCCCAGACTCGTGTCAGTCCCACAAGTGAAGCTCGACCCATTCAAATAATACTCACATTTTCTGAGACCTGGAACCATCCAGCGCTTTCCAGAAGGATCCAACCTGGAACACACAAGTCCAGTTTAGACCAGACCAGAGACCAGACCAGAGACCAGACCAGAGACCAGAGCAGAGACCAGAGCAGAGACCAGAGCAGAGACCAGACCAGAGAGCAGAGACCAGAGAACAGACCAGAGCAGAGTCTCACCTGACGGTCAGCAGGGGCGCTGGTCCTGCAGAGCGGTCAGGAGCTCTGCTGAGGCTCCTGGATGGTTGTAGCTCAGGTCGAAGTGTCTCAGGTGGGAGGAGGCGGAGCTCAGAGCTGAGGCCAGAGCAGCTCCGCCCCTTTCTGAGACCAGACACCCAGACAGCCTAAAGACACAGATTACACTCATGTGAACACAAGGGGGCAGCATTACACTCATGTGAACACAAGGGGCAGCATTACACTCATGTGAACACAAGGGGGCAGCATTACACTCATGTGAACACAAGGGGGCAGCATTACACTCATGTGAACACAAGGGGCAGCATTACACTCATGTGAACACATGAGGTGTTTATTCATATTTATTTAAAAATGTCCTAATTTAGACTTTTAGATCGTTTTTTAAGTATTTATCAAAGAAAACGCTCCTGAGATGAAATGTGCATTTATTTAAGTCTGGAAAACACATTTGAAGCCAAATAAACAGGAGAGTTTGACACTGGTGAGACGTGAGACGAGGCTGATCTGGATCTGCACTCGGACGCAGCGATACAGGTTTCCCTCCATTCGATATGTGTCTCCATACACGGGGCACGATATCGATTCCATTTCTCCTGAATTTTTCTGCTCCTCAGTTTAATATAATCCCACTGTGAGATTAAGAATCAGGATCATTACACACGACGCCTGACAGTAGAACTGCTGTAAAGTTGAGTTTATATGTGACGTGTTTTAGTTCAGTTCAGATTTACAGCTCAGAGTTTGGATTCAGTGGAAATAAGAACAGAACTTTCTCAGCCTGTTGTATATTTTAGAATATCCCAGTCGACTCTGAACACAGACTGCAGTGGAGCTGCACTATCGCACTTTTCCTGCACACGTTTTCTGAGTGAAAGAGTGTGAGACTGTGTATCTGGAGGCGTCGCGTGTGCGTGTACGAGCGCCTTTGATTAAAGCCCCTGTGAAGCCAAAAGTGATTCTAGAGGATTTAAAGTTCATATCTTTGTCTTTTCTGCAAAGGGGACCTCACAGTGATGCAGTGTGAGGGCCGAGGGGCAGAGTGCATCATGGGAGCGTCTGACCTGAGCGTCTCCAGTCTGCAGGGGCGCTCTTCAGTCCAGCACACAGCAGCTCCACTCCTGAGTCCTGGAGGTCGTTGTGACTGAGATCCAAGTGTGTGAGACTGGAGGAGCTGAGGACTGAGGCCAGAGGAGCACAGCTGAGCTCCGTCAGGTTACAGCAGGACAGACTGAGGACAGAGAGGGACATTAGAGCACAGAGCAGAGGGCGGCTCAGACAAACACCAAAACTCTGGGCCATCTCCACCATAAGACCAGTGCATTTTATGGACAATGGGGAAACCTGTGAGGAGCAGTGGACCATCTCCAGACCTGGAGCTCGTCTTACTCTCCACTTCACTCCACACTTTACGTGTTTCATGTTTTTATGTGTCATGTGTGAAAGTGTGAAAGTGAAGCCAGACACGTGACTTCACTGTAAAGTCATTTCCCCACCAGGACAAATAGTTTTCATCTGCCTGTTCTTAAGTCTGAGCCTCTGCAGAGCCTCTACACTCAGTGTCGCTGTCGGCTTTGGCCGTAGCATTAGCCACGATCTGTCAGACTCCCTCACAACTCAGAGGAAAATCAGCTGCAGTTAGATCACCATTTTACACATTTCACACCATCCCCAAAGAAATCCCCAAATCCATCTGGACTCATCAGGAGTGATATGATAAGGCCCTGTCCTAACAGCCTTCTCGCTGTGAGCTGAGTGCAGCCACCATGAGTCTGGACTCACATGGCTTTGGTGGAGGCCTTGACGACCGGCAGCAGATTCAGCAGAGCCTTGTGTGAACGACTGTATTTCCTCAGGTCAAACTCCTCCAGGTGTGAGTCTGAGGACAGTAAGAGGAAGGACAGAGCCGACCACTGAGCAGGAGACAGTTCCTCTGCCTCCAGACGTCCTTCTCTCATGTTCTTCTGTATCTCCTGCACCAGACTGTGGTCGTTCAGCTCGTTCAGACAGTGGAACAGGTTCAGACTTCTCTCTGCAGACACACCCTCTTCATTCAGCTTCTGTTTGATGTACTTTACTGTCTCCTGATTGGTCCGTTCACTTCCTGTGTGAGTCAGCAGACCCTGCAGCAGCCTCTGATTGGTCAGCAGAGACAGCCCCAGGAGGAAGCGCAGGAACAGGTCCAGGTGTCCGTTTGGACTCTGTAAGGCCTGGTCCACAGCAGAGCGGTAGAAGGACTCAGGGTCTGGACTCTCAGAGGAGTGTGGTGTCTTCAGCAGCTTCTCTCCAGAGCTGAAGAAGGTCTGATGGACGTGAAGAGCAGCCAGAAACTCCTGCACACTCAGATGGATGAAGCAGTAGACCTTGTCCTGGTACAGGCCTGGCTCCTCTCTAAAGACCTGTGTGAACACTCCGGAGTAAACTGAGGCCGCTGCAGCGTCCAGCCCACACTCGCTCAGGTCACTCTCGTAGAAGATCAGGTTTCCTTTCTGCAGCTGCTCAAAGGCCACTTTTCCCAGAGACTTCACCATCTCCCTGGTCTCTGGAGTCCAGTGAAGGTCCTCCCTGATCCCTGGTGATACTTTATGTTCTTGACTTTGGCCTGCACCACCAGGAAGTGGACGTACATCTGTGTGAGAGTCTGGGGCAGCTCTGGTTCCTCTGTTTGTTCCAGAAGCTTCTGTAGAACTGTGGAGAGGATCCAGCAGAAGACCGGGATGCTGCACATGATGTGGAGGCTGGGGGTGCTCTTGATGTGGGAGATGACGGCTGTGGCCTGGTCTGTGAACCTCTTCCTGAAGTACTGCTCCTTCTGCGGGTCGGCAAACCCTCGCACTTCTGTCACCATGGAGACGCACTCAGCAGGGATCTGATTGGCCGCGGCGGGTCGTGTGGTTATCCAGAGGCGAGCGGAGGGAAGCAGCCTCCCCTGATGAGGTTCACCAGCAGCACGTGCACTGAGGCCGACTCTGTGGGGTCGCTCAGGACCCGGGTTCGGCTGAAGTCCAGAGGAAGTCTGCACTCGTCCAGACCGTCAAAGATGAAGAGCACCTGGAGCTGTTGGAGGCTGCACAGACCTTTGGATGGACTGAAGAAGTGGTGCAGCAGCTGCACCAGGCTGAACCGTGAGTCTCTGAGCACATTGAGCTCTCTGAAAGTGAACGGGAACAGCAGCTGGAGCTCCTGGTGGGCCCGGCCTTCAGCTCCAGTCCAGACTGACCTTCTGAGTCAGCACTGTTTTCCCCACGCCGGCCACGCCCTTCGTCAGCACCGTTCTGATTGGTGGCTGTGTCTCTGTGGTCATTGGCTCCTGTGTGGTCAGCTCTCCTCTGATTGGTCTGTGTGTGGGGACTTTAAACAGCTCTTCACACTTGATGGTCTCTGCAGTGGCTGCTTTTGTGGCTGTGGTCTCCATGTGTCTGGCCTCATGTTGCTCTGTGGACTCTCCCTCTGTGATGTACAGCTCTGTGTAGATCTGCTTCAGTTCACATGAGTTTCCTTCTTTGGCGATGCCCTCACACACACGGCTGAACTTCTGGACCAGGCCTCTCTTCACTTCTCTCTGAACCTTCGAATAGTGACCTGGAAAAAGAGAAATCTGCATAAGAAGTGGAACTCGGACACTCTGGGTTTAGTTTCTGTTAAGTCGGGATAAGTTAAACCCAAACACTTTGCAAATCCTCATCAGCCAATCACAAAGCATTTCTTTACTGCAGCCGTGCACGTCTCACTGACTTCATAAATATGTTTCCAACAGGAGCTTTGTGCTTCAGCTGAGCATCCTCTTCATTCCAACAGAAGAAGGCTGCACAGCTGCAGTTGTGGCTCCAGGGGGCGCTCAGCCCCTCTCTTCCCCTGACTGTCAGACACAGGTACAGAGTCCTGCTGCCTCTTGTCCACTGTCGGCTGCTGCGCCGTGACTAAACCTGATCTCTAAAGGGATCACCGCTGGAGTGTCTGGCCACACGCTGCTTTCAGGACAGAACTTCACGCTCTGAGGGACGATGGACACAAACACGACACAAATGTTTGATTGAGGTGAGCTCCACTTTAAAGCAGCTCCAGTGTGAGGAGCTGCCACACACCGACCCTCAGAGCTCTGGACCCTCACACCATCTCACACTTCTTACTGGTCTGCAGACGCTGGGCCAGATGCTCCTGGTCCATCCTCTTCAGGAAGTCCAGGGCGATGTTCAGGACCGCCTCTCTGCTCGGCTCCTCCCCCTCACTCTCAGAGCATTCTGGGTAATCTGAGGCCAGGAGCCTGTGGAGCCTCTGCAGCTCCTGCTGGACAAAAGCCACGACCTGCTCCTCCAGACGCTGAAACACACATGTGGAGTTTACAGGCTTCATGGAGACATGAACTTCCACACAAACACAAACACCTCTGTGAGCTCCGTCTGTGGGGACGTTCTGGTACAGACCTGGAAAACAGAGTCCAGCTCACAGTCTCCTCTGGGGCCCTCTGCGCTCTCCTCTCTGTGGGACAAACAGAACAATGACCCCTGAACTCACACACTGTACAAAGAAGTGGACTGAGGGAGTGTGACGTCCCCACACTGTTTGGCTCCAAATGAAGCTCACTGAGGCTAGCAGTTCTATCAGCTAATCTGGAACCAGGGACCATATGTGGAAATCTGAGCCCGAGTATCATAGCAACCAAAGAGCCAATCAGGAGCAGCGGTATTAAAGGTAACGCCTCTGCGAAGCTGTCAATCAAACCTGTTGCTAACGCTAGTGGGCGGGACCTCGGGGAAAGAAGGCGTCTGATTGGTCTGTTCTTAATGTTCAGATCCTGATTTAGAGACAAAATGTTGAAGTCCAAACCCGAGGATCATGAAGAGCAGGTTCAGACCTGCAGCAGGACTCTGGACCAGTGGACTCACTCTGCCTCTGCAGCAGATCAGAGTGTGGAGGAAAACTACTTTCTCCAGATAAACTCAGACAAGAAGACACAGGTCAGAGTGTTTGGCCACAGAAACAGAGACAGAGTCAGCGTCACCTCCAGTGTCTCTAAAACCTGCAAATCAGGTGAGAAATCTCAGGGTAATAATGGACTCAGACTTGAACTTTAACAGTCACATCAAATCAAGAACATCTGCACCTTTTACCATCTAAAAACACCAGAAATCTCAGGTCTACTGCAGACGTCACATTAACCCAATATTCTCTGTCACTGACACCATTTTTGAAATGTTGACGGAAAACCTGAAGGCGTCTGTCATTTTGACACTGAGGGAGTCAAACCATAAATTTAAGTCCTTCACACTGGGGATGGGCGTTCGATTACATTTTCTTCATCGATCAGCGGAAGAATTAACGATTGATTTTCAATTAATCATTAACATTTTTATATTAAAACGATCATCATTATTATTACTATTCCTAATCTGCATGAATAAACTCAACTTTACACCATCTAAACCACATGTGTCAAACATGCGGCCCGGGGGCCAGATCCGGCCCTCCAAGACCTTTAATCTGGCCCTCGCCTGATTTTTCTATTAAAATACTTAAAATTTTCAGATTTTTCAGTTAATTTTCTGCACCGTTTAGCATAGCAGCGTCTCCGGCGTTTCTGTACGTGGCGACTCCCACCAGAGCAGCACAAATGAAGACTTTCCTCTTTTCAAACGCTCATAAAGGACGATCGTTTTGACTGTCGACCGTGACCCTCATCAGCAAAATTTCAAAAAATGAGAAAAGCAGATGCTGAGTTCAGGATTTCCCAAGAAAAATAGTCTAATTCTTATTTGTTGACAGAGGTGAATGGGAAATCTGTGCTCAGTGTGTTTGGAACAAGTGGCGTTGCTCGAGGAATATAATCTTAAACACCACTACGAGACACGGAGAAAAATACAATAACTTGAAGAGAGAACTGAGTTTTCTGATCCGGCCCTTTTGGGATCAAAGTAGTTTGCATACGGCTCCTGGCCTGTGCACCTGTTTGCCATCTCCAATCATCCCTGTATATCAACCTACCTCCCCTGCCTGCCTCCTCTACCCACTGCCCTCCTGACCTGCCTGCTCCCCTGCTATATTCATCATCTTTGTAATCTCTCTTGGATTCCTGTCTGCCTTTGGGTCCTACCTTTATTCGATCGTGACAGTTTCCTCCATTTTGCTGCTGCGCATTTTCAGATAATTTCACTTTGCGGCCGCTCCTGCTAAAAACACACACGTCTGAAACCGGATTAAACCAGAACTAAACCAGGAATAAGCCCCAAGGGCAAAGCTACAGTGATAAATAAAGAAAACACTGCAGCGAGGGACGAGCTAAACGGGACAGAGTAAACCAGGACTAAAGATTTTTGCGATACGGTGTCGCCTCAAAACTCACAATTTGACTGAAAACGGGACAAAAATGATGGTGACAGGAGAAAAAGCGCTGTGGACGATACTCACGCGAGTGGAGATGCTTCCTGCTGTGAGCTCTCAGTCCGGGGTCGTTTTTGTGCTCTTTAAAAGTGGATAAAGTGGAATCAGAGCGGAGCAGCAGTGACGCACACACGGGGACAGGAGGAAGCGAACGGCAGAGCTACAGGAGGAGCCCGCACGGTCACGGTTTAGCTAAGACCCAAAATCACGAACCACGACTGGTAAATGTGAAAGTGATTTATTACAAGATTCTGGAAATAATACAGAAGGCAGGTAGGCAGACGGACAGGGAGGCTGGCAGGCAGGCACCTGGACACAGGAAGAGGTAGGGGTTCTTGTACTGCAGGTAATGAGTTGATGGGATGCAGGTGTGCGCTCTGCCAGCAGGAGGGAAACGCCCAGAGGAGGAGGAGACTCAGGAGACACAGGAGGGAGGGGAGGAGAAGAGAGGAGGAGAAGGCAAAGACCAGGAGCGGATCCTGACAGTACCCTCCCCTCAACGGACGCCACCGGGCGGACAGCCAGGCTTGTCCGGATGAGCTTTATAAAAGTCTGAGATCAGGTTAGGGTCCAGAATGAGTGCACGGGACACCCACGAGCATTCCTCAGGCCCGAACAGTATAGGCAGGGTAATCATCAACAACCTGGGCGGGAGGAGGGGGATCGGCCGGAGGGCACAGGGGACTGGACTGAACTGGCTTGAGCTGGGAGACATGGAAACTGGGATGTATTCTGAGTGAAGGAGGCAATTTCAGTTTAACCACAGTAGGATTGATGATTCTTTCAATTTCAAAAGGGCCAATATACCGTGGAGCAAGCTTCCTTGAGTCAGTTTTTAATGGAATGTCTCTGGAAGATAACCACACTTTCTGACCTGGTTTATAGGCGGGAGCAGGTGTCCGGTGTTTGTCAGCTGATTTGCGGTTTTGTTCCACTGAACGGAGTAGAGATGCCCGAGCAGTTGTCCAGATGAGCCGACAGCGCTGGAGATGGTCCTTTACCGAGGGGACTGCTATGTCTCTCTCCTGTTCAGGGAACAGAGGTGGCAAATATCCCAGTGAGCATTCAAATGGAGACATACCAGTAGCGGCGGAGGAGAGCGAGTTGTGAGCATATTCAACCCATGGTAGGTGGTCACTCCAGGTGGTTGGATCTTTGGCAGCAACGCAGCGAAGAGCGGCTTCCAGGTCCTGATTAGCTCTCTCGCACTGACCATTGGTTTGTGGGTGGAATCCAGAAGATAAATTGACCTTGGCACCAAGGGCTTCACAAAAACCTCTCCAAACTTTAGAAATAAACTGTGGCCCACGGTCTGAAACAATATCGAGGGGGATACCATGGATTCGTATAACATGTTGTACCAATAAGTTAGCAGTTTCGTGAGCTGAGGGAAGTTTTGGTAAGGCAACAAAATGAACAGCCTTTGAGAATCTGTCTATTATTGTCAGAATGACCGTGTTACCTTGGGAGACAGGAAGACCAGTAACAAAGTCGAGGGCAATGTGAGACCAGGGTCGACTTGGAACAGGGAGAGGACGTAGGTGACCTGGAGGAGGCTGGTGAGAAGATTTACCTCTGGCACAAACTGTACAGGCAGATATGAATTCTCGTGTGTCTTTTCCAAGTGTTGGCCACCAGAAATGACGACGGAGGAGGCTGATAGTCCAACACCAGGGTGACAGGAGAATCGGGAGGTATGTCCCCAACGGATGACCTGTGAACGAACAGCGTTGGGGACAAACAGACGGTTAGGTGGTCCGTTACCTGGATCAGGTTCAGTCTGCTGTGCCTCCTTAACCACCGACTCTATCTCCCAGGCAATAGCTCCAATCACTCGGGAGGGTGGAAGTATGGTGGCAGTGTCCTCGGGATTCTCTGTGGAAGCAAACTGACGGGACAGTGCATCAGACTTAACATTTTTTGATCCAGGTCTGTACGTGAGGGTGAAATTGAACCTATCAAAAAACAGGGCCCATCGAGCTTGGCGAGAGTTCAAACGCTTTGCAGACTTGATATAAGACAAGTTCTTATGATCAGTCCAAACTACAAATGGTTGTTCAGTACCCTCCAAGAGATGTCTCCATTCCTCTAGTGCCAACTTAACTGCTAGTAGTTCTCTATCGCCAATAGTATAGTTACGCTCAGCAGGACTTAAGCGACGTGAAAAGAAGGCACAAGGGTGTAGTTTATGGTCTGAGGGGGAATGCTGGGATATAACTGCCCCAACCCCGGAATCAGAGGCGTCAACCTCGACCACGTATTGGAGAGATGGGTCTGGATGCACGAGGACAGGTGCTGTGGTGAACCTTTGCTTGAGTACCAGGAAAGCATTTTCAGCATCTGTGGACCAGATAAAGGGGACCTTGGGAGAGGTTAGACGGGTTAGTGGGGCAGCAATCTGACTGAAGTCACGAATGAATCGTCGATAGAAATTTGAAAATCCAAGAAATCTTTGAAGTTGTTTGATGTTTCCGGGTTGAGGCCAATCAGCAACTGCCTGTATCTTTGTGGGGTCTGGCTTCACCTGCCCGCTGCCAATAATGTATCCGAGGAAACTGACTGAGTCCTTGTGAAATTCACATTTTTCTGCTTTCGCAAACAGTTTATTTTCGAGTAGTCTTTGGAGGACTTTACGTACATGGCAGACATGTTCCTCAGGGGAGGAAGAAAAGATCAGGATATCATCCAGGTAGACAAAAACAAACTTGTTTAAATAGTCTCTTAACACGTCGTTCACCAGTGCCTGAAAAACCGCAGGTGCATTAGTTAAACCAAAAGGCATTACCAAATATTCAAAGTGGCCCAGAGGAGTGTTGAACGCTGTCTTCCACTCATCACCATCGCGAATACGCACGAGATGATAAGCGTTACGTAGGTCCAATTTTGAGAATGTGGTAGCTTTATGCAGTGGTTGGAAAGCGGAGTCAATAAGGGGGAGTGGATATTTGTTTTTAACAGTGATGTTATTAAGTCCTCGATAATCAATACATGGGCGTAAAGATTTGTCTTTTTTACCAACAAAGAAAAAGCCTGCACCGACGGGAGAGGAGGATGGTCTGATAATACCTGCTGCCAAGGAATCCTTTATGTAGCGTTCCATTGCCTCATGTTCGGGGCGAGACAGGTTGTATAGACGACTGTTAGGAAGAGGGGCACCAGGAAGGAGGTCGATAGCACAGTCATATGGCCGGTGTGGGGGCAAGGACAAGGCCCGCTCCTTGCTGAACACTTCTCCCAAGTCATGATATTCATTAGGAACAAGGGACAAATCAGGTGGCTCATGATGAGATGGGGCAGCACCAGCGGGAGGAAGGGCAGACTGCAAACAGACAGAATGACATAATGAACTCCAACTCAGAACCTTCCCTCCTGTCCAATCGAACTGGGGGTTATGGAGTCGTAACCAGGGGTAGCCCAGAATTAAGGGTGAGTGAGGAGCTGCAATCAGGTGAAAAGTTATTTCTTCCTGGTGATTTCCAGACAGTAACAGAGTGAGGGGAACTGTGCGATGGGTTACCTTGGCCAACAACCGTCCATCCAAAGCGTTAGCCACTAAGGGGGTGTCCAGGGGTTCCATCGCCAGCCCAGCTTCCAGTGCAATATTGAAATCTAGGAAATTCTCTTCGGCCCCAGAATCAATCAGAGCAGTAAGTGGCAACGTTAACTCTTGGAAACAGATTGTAGCTGAGATTTGCATTCTATTCTGGGGGGCAGAGGAGGTAGAATTATGGCTCACCAGTACCCCCAAGTTTACTGGTGAGCCCTGTCTTTTGGTCGGGTGGGGCAATTGGCAAGGAAATGTCCAGTTTTACTGCAGTAAATGCACTCACCGGCTTGAATTCTGCGAATCCGCTCAGCAGGGGTCAAACGGGCTCATCCAAGTTGCATGGGCTCCTCACCTGAAGTAGACTGAGCTGCCGGTGGTGCCGTGGGTACAAACGGGGTGCGAGGAACTGGTGGAGGATTGGAAAACGAAGACGGGACTGGCTGATGACTTCGCTCTCTTCTGCGCTCCCGGAGGCGATTGTCCAATTTGATGGCTGTAGAGATGGTAGAATCAACACTATTGGAATCCTCTCTTAGTGCCAGCTCATCCTTTAACTGTTCATTTAGGCCGTTAACAAAAACAGTCTGAAGAGCCACGTCATCCCAGCCTGCTTCAGCTGCCAGTGTTCGGAATTCTACCGAATATTCAGCCACACTGCGTGAGCCCTGGCGAACGGTGAGAAGGCGTTTAGATGCCTCTCTGCCCTGGACAGGATGGTCAAATACTTTCCTTAATTCTTTAACAAATCTTTCATAATCATTAAATATCTCAGAATTATTTTGCCACATAGCTGTTGCCCAGTCCAAAGCATTTCCACGTAATAAGCCCATGATGAAGGCAATCTTAGATTGATCGCTAAAATATGTATTAGGTTTTTGGGTGAAAACTAGTGAACACTGAAGTAGGAAACCCCCACATCTCCCCATGTCACCTCCATAGTGGTCAGGATCTGGCACATGGACCTCTCTTGTGTGACCTGGGTCCGGTGGGGAAGCAGGAGAGGAGGCCTGGACCGGGGCAGACAGAGACTGGGTCGGCAGAGGATTAGGGAAAACATGTGTAGTGAACTCACGAAACATGTTTCCAAGATGGGTCATCTGGTCTGAAGTAGATCTTTGACAATCCATGAGATTCCTCAAAAGTTGCTCGTGTTGTCCAATTAGCGCCCCCTGATTGGAGAGGGCCTGGGTAACTAGGTCTGCATGATCTGGGTCCATATGGCCAGTTCGTACTGTCACGGTTTAGCTAAGACCCAAAATCACGAACCACGACTGGTAAACGTGAAAGTGATTTATTACATGATTCTGGAAATAATACAGAAGGCAGGCAGACGGGCAGGCAGGCAGGCAGACAGGCAGACAGGGAGGCTGGCGGGCGGACAGGGAGGCTGGCAGCCAGGCACCTGGACACAGGAAGAGGTAAGTCCAAGAAATACAAGGCAAGGGTATCCACACAAATCTAGAGCCAAGGTTTCACTAACGTAGAGTAGACAACGAACTGGCGAGGACTGGTTGGAGAGCTGGGGTTCTTGTACTGCAGGTGATGAGTTGATGGGATGCAGGTGTGCGCTCTGCCAGCAGGAGGGAAACGCCCAGAGGAGGAGGAGACTCAGGAGACACAGGAGGGAGGGGAGGAGAAGAGAGGAGGAGAAGGCAAAGACCAGGAGCGGATCCTGACACGCACTTTATTATTATTACAGATTATTATTTAGGAAGGACATTTCACATCGGGGACAATGTTCTTATCCGCCATTGGGACAGAAAAATAAATAAAACAAAAAATATATATCATTATAAAGAATAAAAATTAACATGTGTGATGTCACAACAATATTCTGACACGTTAACGGAGTTTTATTGCCGCATATATAATATATTGCCGCAAACATGGCGGGTTTCCATAGTAACGGCCTTTTTTTGACGTTCTTTCGCGAATCCGAGTAAACAGATTAGAGTTGTCATGTATTTAAAAGGACTAGAGCATCATTACTGTATAATAATAATAGTAATAGTATAATATTAATAATCATAACAATAATAATAATAATAATAAAACCAATGGAGATTTTAAGATGCTAAATACTAAACTTAGCGTTTATTCAACAATATTCTGATGCTTGATGTTTTTTTGTTTTGTTTTTTAACAATATTCTGACACGGCGTACTGGCTAACGGCGTTTTGGCTCAAATATATTTTGCCATAAACATGGCGGGTTTCCATGGTAACGGCCGTTTTTCTTCTTCCTTCTCGAATGCTTCAAACTGGATTCACAGAGCGGGTTTGTGAACTGGGCTCATTATTTACGGAGGATAAATTCTCTGTATAATGTGGGTGAGACGCTGCACTTTAACTTCACCACTTTACCAGAGCAGAGGAATAAATATTTTCGCTGTTTCCTGAGTTTGTATCTTGTGGCTCAGTGTCCGTCGCTGCGCGCAGCCAAAATCAGGCAAATTCTCCTGTAGTGTGTGGCGGCCTTGAGTGAACTACAGCAGCTGATAAAAAGTGTCATGAAGCTTCAGTAAAGTGACACAAATGTGCAGGACGTGTGGGTGGAGGTGCGTCCAGGGGGAGTCTGGGGGCCTCTGGGGGCCTCTGTGGGCAGGTCTGCAGACAGACTCTGTTGGGGTCAGCCCTATGTTCCCACAGCCCATTGGTCCCACGGTGCTAGGGTCAGGGTTGGGTTAGGGTTGGGTTAGGGTTGGGTTAGGGTTGGGTTAGGGTTAGGGTTGGGTCAGGGTTGGGTTAGGGTTGGGTTAGGGTTGGGTTAGGGGTAGGTTGCTAGGGTCGGGTTAGGGTCGGGGTAGGGTTAGAGTTGGGTTAGGGTCGGGGTAGGGTTAGAGCTGGGTTAGGGTCGGTTAGGGTCGGGTTAGGTCGGGTTAGAGTTGGGTTAGGGTCGGGTTAGGGTCGGGTTAGGTTGCCGGGTTAGGGTCGGGTTAGGTCGGGTTAGGGTTGGGTTAGGGTTAGGTTGGGTTAGGGTCGGGTTAGGGTCGGGGTAGGGTTAGAGTTGCCAGGGTTAGGTCGGGGTAGGGTTAGAGTTGGGTTAGGGCCGGGTTAGGGTCGGGCCAGAGTTGTGCTAGGTCAGGTTAGGTCGGGTTAGGGTTTGGGTTAGGGTCGGGTTAGGTCGGGTTAGGTTGGGTTAGGGGTTGCCAGGTCGGGTTAGGTCAGGTTAGGGTTTGGGTTAGGTTGCTAGGTCGGGTTAGGGTCGGGTTAGGGTCAGGTTAGGGTCGGGGTTAGGGTTTGGGTTAGGGGTTGCTAGGTCAAGGGTTAGGGTTTGGGTTAGGGTTGGGTTAGGGTTAGGGTTAGGGTTAGGGTCGGGACAGGGTCGGGTTAGGCTTCAGTTAGGTTAGGTCGGGGTTAGGGTCGGGGTAGGGTTAGAGTTGGGTTAGGTCGGTTAGGGTCGGGGTAGGGTTAGAGTTGGGTTAGGTCGGGGTAGGGTTAGAGTTGGGTTAGGCCGGTTAGGGCCGGTTAGGGTCGGCCAGAGTTGGGCCAGGGTCAGGTTAGGTCGGGTTAGGCTTGGGTTAGGTCGGGTTAGGGGTTGGGTTAGGGGTTGCCAGGGTCGGGTTAGGTCAGGTTAGGTCGGGTTAGGGTTGCCAGGGTCGGGTTAGGTCGGGTTAGGCCGGTTAGGGTCGGGTTGCCAGGGTTTGGGTTAGGTCGGGGTTAGGTCCAGGGTTAGGGTTTGGGTTAGGTCGGGTTAGGTCGGGTTAGGTCGGGGTTAGGGTTGGGTTAGTTAGGGTTAGGGTTGGGTTAGTTAAGGTTAGGGTTGGGTTAGTTAGGGTTAGGGTTGGGTTAGGTTGCCAGGGTCGGACAGGGTCGGGTTAGGCCCAGTTAGGTTAGGTCGGTTAGGGTCGGGTTAGGGTCGGGTTAGGTCGGGTTTGGGTTAGGGTCAGGTTAGGTCGGGTTAGGGTCGGGTTAGGTCGGGTTAGGGTCAGGTTAGGTCGGGTTAGGGTCGGGTTTGGGTCGGGTTAGGGTTGGGTGAGGGTCGGGTTAGGGTAGGGTTAGGTTAGGGTTAGGGTAGGGTTAGGGTAGGTCGGGTTAGGGTCGGGTTTGGGTTAGGTTAGGTCGGGTTAGGTCGGGTTAGGGTCAGGTTAGGTTAGGTCGGGTTAGGTTTGGGTTAGGGTTGGGCTAGGGTCGGGACAGGGTCGGGTTAGGTCGGGTTAGGGTCGGGTTTGGGTTAGGGTCGGGTTAGGGTTTGGGTTAGGTCGGGTTAGGGTCGGGTTAGGTCGGGTTAGGTCGGGTTAGGGTCGGGTTAGGGTAGGGATAGGGTCAGGTTAGGGTTGGGTTAGGGTTGGGTTAGGGTTAGGGTTGGGTTAGGGTTTGGGTTAGGGTTTGGATTAGGGTTGGGTTAGGGTTGGGTTAGTTGTGGAACATAGGGCCTGAATTTGATTTTTTTTCTTAGAAATGTGGGAACATGGAACACTGGGAATATGCTGTGGGACCATTGGGCTGTGGGACCATTGGGCTGTGGGACCATTGGGCTGTGGGACTATTGGGCTGTGGGACCATTGGGCTGTGGGACTATTGGGCTGTGGGACTATTGGGCTGTGGGACCATTGGGCTGTGGGACCATTGGGCTGTGGGACCATTGGGCTGTGGGACTATTGGGCTGTGGGACCATTGGGCTGTGGGACCATTGGGCTGTGGGACTATTGGGCTGTGGGACTATTGGGCTGTGGGACTATTGGGCTGTGGGACCATTGGGCTGTGGGACCATTGGGCTGTGGGACCATTGGGCTGTGGGACCATTGGGCTGTGGGACTATTGGGCTGTGGGACCATTGGGCTGTGGGACCATTGGGCTGTGGGACCATTGGGCTGTGCGACTATTGGGCTGTGGGACTATTGGGCTGTGGGACCATTGGGCTGTGGGACCATCGGGCTGTGGGACTATTGGGCTGTGGGACTATTGGGCTGTGGGACCATTGGGCTGTGGGACTATTGGGCTGTGGGACCATTGGGCTGTGGGAGTATTGGGCTGTGGGACCATTGGGCTGTGGGACTATTGGGCTGTGGGACCATTGGGCTGTGGGACCATTGGGCTGTGGGACCATTGGGCTGTGGGACTATTGGGCTGTGGGACGAGTGGGCTGTGGGACTATTGGGCTGTGGGACCATTGGGGTGTGGGACCATTGGGCTGTGGGACCATTGGGCTGTGGGACTATTGGGCTGTGGGACTATTGGGCTGTGGGACCACTGGGCTGTGGGACCACTGGGCTGTGGGACTATTGGGCTGTGGGTCCATTGGGCTGTGGGACCATTGGGCTGTGGGACTATTGGGCTGTGGGACCATTGGGCTGTGGGACCATTGGGCTGTGGGACCATTGGGCTGTGGGACTATTGGGCTGTGGGACCATTGGGCTGTGGGACCATTGGGCTGTGGGACCATTGGGCTGTGGGACCATTGGGCTGTGGGACCATTGGGCTGTGGGACTATTGGGCTGTGGGACTATAGTTACGCTCCCGACTCTGTTTGGAGGAGGCTCGAGAACAGAATAAAAACAACTTTATCTAAACCTGAAGGAAATAAAGGTGAAGTCGTGTCATTTATGAGTCAAATAAAACCATGTGTGAGACGAGTTATATTACCTCTGAAACTAGGACTAAACCAGGACTAAACCAGGACTAAACCAGGACTAAACCAGGTCTAAACCAGGACTAAACCAGGACTAAACCAGGTCTAAACCAGGACTAAACCAGGACTAAACCAGGACTAAACCAGGACTAAACCAGGTCTAAACCAGGACTAAACCAGGACTAAACCAGGACTAAACCAGGTCTAAACCAGGTCTAAACCAGAACTAAACCAGGACTAAACCAGGTCTAAACCAGGTCTAAACCAGGACTAAACCAGGTCTAAACCAGGTCTAAACCAGGTCTAAACCAGGACTAAACCGGGACTAAACCAAGCTCCTGAGACAGGAAAGTGACAGAACCAAGTGGAGCCATAGTCACAGAAACATCTGTGCAGAGGAGGGGCTGGAAACCCCAGGATTAAGGTGGGAAACTCCTCCAAAGGTTCTGGAGAATGAGCCAAGATCCTGTGGGACTTCAGATCCAGACTGACAGAACAGTGATGGACCAACCAGACATAGTGGAGCTGGATAAGCTGGAGAAACTGAACAGTCGGCACCAGGCAGAAATGCTCAAGAGCGAAACAGAAAACTTAGCCAAAGAATCCGAGCTTCAAAAGGTGGCGAATGAGTTTGAGCAAAGATACCCTGAACTGATGAGCCAAAAAGCCATTCTGACGGCTAAGATGGATGAACTGGAGAAGAAAGATTTAGAAATTGAAGATGGGTGGAAGGAGGAGCTGCAAACAGAGCGAGAAGAGAAACACCAGCTTCATCAGAAGATCAGGGCCTTAACGACTAAAATAAACACATGCCAAAAGGAGGAGGCAGATCTCAGAGACGAGGTCCACTGCACCAGAGGGGAGGCGAGGAAGAGCAGCGAGCAGAGGGACGCCACGGACACTTGGCTCAACCTGCTGCAGGACAAACATGACAGCCTCAATGCCAGAATCAGACGGCTGTGTGAACATTCTCAAAACCTCACAGTGTAAACCTTTTATTTTTTGCAATATCTGTTTTGTGAATTATTATGTAAAATAATTGTTATATATATATTACAGTCTTATTACTACATGTTATAGTTCCCTTTTGGTACCTGTTGTGCAGGGGCAGTAATTAATGTGACACACCCCCCTTATCCGCGTGCGGCTCTGCTCAGTCCCTCAGTAGAGATGAGCAGCCTGTGCTGTGGTAAGTGGAGCTCCTCGTGTCTTCCTTTGATTTAAGCTAGCATGTTTTAAACTCATTTAATTGTTATATACTGTAATATACACGGTAGAAACACAAAAGTAACGTTATAAACTTAAGTTTAATGAGGCCATGAGGTAGTTTTAGCCCATGAAAATGCATTTTTGCTCCGTAGTTGACTGTTCGTTTTTCTTCTGCTCTAGAGAGGGAGCTGTTGTGCCGCTAACACTGTGCCTCCTGCCATTGTTTTAAAGGTTTGTGAAGGAGTACTTTGTATATAAAATATCTGGTGCTGTAATATATATTTTATGCTGAAGATTTTTTCTTTTATACCTATTGTAAACAAAAGTAACAATTTGTACATTTATTTTTGATGTAAAAAGCAGTAGAGATGAGCAGCCTGTGCTGTGAGAGGGAGCTGTTGTGTCGCTAACACTGTGCCTCCTGCCATTGTTTTAAAGGGCTCATTTGGCATTAAAGGAAAACAGCATCCAGAACTCTGTCTCCCATGTCTCTCTGCCTAAACCTTGGGTGACCAGACCAGAACCGCTACAGAGGCACCTCTCATCTCCTGGAGGACCTGGGGCCTTTTGAAGCAGCCGGATGCAGCAGATTGTCCTCACATGTCCCTGCGTACACCCAACCTCAGAGCAGCCCGAGCTCCAGGCCCGGTCCTCCAGAGTACGGACGCAGAATCCCAAACCCCCACCGAAACACCAATGGACTTTTGCCAACTCCTCCCGTCACAAGAGCCCTGCTTCAGCTCAGCTTGGACCACGAAAATAACTCGTCCACTACTACTAATGACTTAACGAACTGCTGCATTTAGCGCCTTTCATGACACCGAAACTGCTTCACAGATCGTTATTCATCCACTCTACGCTCAGTGGTGGTAAGATACGCCTGTAGCCACAGCCGTTCCCTCTAAGCTGCGCCTCGGACCCGCCGTGCAGGACTCTCTCTGTGCATCAGCGGCGGTGCATCAAGGAGCGCTGTTTCTTTCAGCACTTATAGTTTATGCAAATGAGCCGTGTGGGTTTAAGTTTGGTTTGTGTAGAGTCGACGCGAGCATCAGTCCTGCTCCTGTTGTTGCAGCAGGACTTCTGTCTTCAGCCCTGGTTTAGTCCTGGTTTAGTCCTGGTTTAGTCCTGGTTTAGCCCTGGTTTAGCCCTGGTTTAGCCCTGGTTTAGTCCTGGTTTAGCCCTGGTTTAGCCCTGGTTTAGCCCTGGTTTAGTCCTGGTTTAGCCCTGGTTTAGCCCTGGTTTAGCCCTGGTTTAGCCCTGGTTTAGTCCTGGTTTAGCCCTGGTTTAGCCCTGGTTTAGCCCTGGTTTAGTCCTGGTTTAGCCCTGGTTTAGTCCTGGTTTAGCCCTGGTTTAGCCCTGGTTTAGCCCTGGTTTAGTCCTGGTTTAGCCCTGGTTTAGCCCTGGTTTAGCCCTGGTTTAGTCCTGGTTTAGCCCTGGTTTAGCCCTGGTTTAGTCCTGGTTTAGCCCTGGTTTAGCCCTGGTTTAGCCCTGGTTTAGCCCTGGTTTAGTCCTGGTTTAGCCCTGGTTTAGCCCTGGTTTAGTCCTGGTTTAGCCCTGGTTTAGCCCTGGTTTAGTCCTGGTTTAGCCCTGGTTTAGTCCTGGTTTAGCCCTGGTTTAGCCCTGGTTTAGCCCTGGTTTAGTCCTGGTTTAGCCCTGGTTTAGCCCTGGTTTAGCCCTGGTTTAGTCCTGGTTTAGCCCTGGTTTAGTCCTGGTTTAGCCCTGGTTTAGCCCTGGTTTAGCCCTGGTTTAGTCCTGGTTTAGCCCTGGTTTAGCCCTGGTTTAGCCCTGGTTTAGTCCTGGTTTAGCCCTGGTTTAGTCCTGGTTTAGCCCTGGTTTAGTCCTGGTTTAGTCCTGGTTTCTGTCATGGTCCACTCCTGGTGCGATCCTTCCCTGCTTCTCCCTCCCCCTCACTGACCTCCTTCCTCTCCAGATCTGCTGGGCGTGTCCGACTCCTCCTCCTGCTCCTGGCCTGTGCACCTGTTTGCCATCTCCAATCATCCCTGTATATCACCCTACCTCCCCTGCCTGCCTCCTCTACCCACTGCCCTCCTGACCTGCCTGCTCCCCCTGCTATATTCATCATCTTTGTAATAAATCTTTGTAAACTCTCTTGGATTCCTGTCTGCCTTTGGGTCCTTCCTTTATTCGATCGTGACAGTTTCCTCCATTTTGCTGCTGCGCATTTTCAGATAGTTTCACTTTGCGGCCGCTCCCTGCTAAAAACACACACGTCTGAAACCGGATTAAACCAGAACTAAACCAGGAATAAGCCCCAAGGTCAAAGCTACAGTGATAAATAAAGAAAACACTGCAGCGAGGGACGAGCTAAACGGGACTGAGAGTAAACCAGGACTAAAGCTTTTAAGCTGCGGTGTCGCCTCAAAACTCACAATTTGACTGAAAACGGGACAAAAATGATGGTGACAGGAGAAAAAGCGCTGTGGACGATACTCACGCGAGTGGAGATGCTTCCTGCTGTGAGCTCTCAGTCCGGGGCCGTTTTTGTGCTCTTTAAAAGTGGATAAAGTGGAATCAGAGCGGAGCAGCAGTGACGCACACACGGGGACAGGAGGAAGCGAACGGCAGAGCTGCAGGAGGAGCCGCACTTTATTATTATTACACATTATTATTTAGGAAGGACATTTCACATCGGGGACAATGTTCTTATCCGCCATTGGGACAGAAAAATAAATAAAACAAAAAATATATAAAATTATAAAGAATAAAAATTAACACGTGTGACGTCACAATTCACGTCACAGTTTTCAGTGAGTTTAATATTAAAATTAAACCAATGGAGATTTTAAGATGCTAAATACTAATCTTAGCGTTTATTCAACAATTTTCTGACTTTTTTAAAAACAATATTCTGACACGTTAACGGCGTTTTATTGCCGCATATATAATATATTGCCGCAAACATGGCGGGTTTCCATGGTAACGGCCGTGTTTTTTTTTATTTTGTTTTGCGCATCCGAGTAAACATATTAATGTTGTCACGCATTTAAAAGGACTAGAGCATCATTACTGTATAATAGTAATAGTATAATATTAATAATCATAATAATAATAATAATAAAACCAATGGAGATTTTAAGATGCTAAATACTAATCTTAGCGTTTATTCAACAATATTCTGATGCTTGATGTTTTTTTGTTTTGTTTTTTAACAATATTCTGACACGGCGTACTGGCTAACGGCGTTTTGGCTCAAATATATTTTGCCATAAACATGGCGGGTTTCCATGGTAACGGCCGTTTTTTTTTCTCGTTCTTTCTCGAATGCTTCAAACTGGATTCACAGAGCGGGTTTGTGGACTGGGCTCAGTATTTACGGAGGATAAATTCTCTGGATAATGTGGATGAGACGCTGCACTTTAAATGTACCACGTTACCAGAGCAGAGGGATCATTATTTTCGCTGTTTCCTCAGTTTGTATCTTGTGGCTCAGTGTCAGACTCACGTGGACGCAGCGGCTTCACAATCACACATGAACTCGGAGAGAAGCAAATCGCAGCCAAAATCGGGCAAATTATCCTGTAGTGTGTGGCGGCCTTGAGTGAACTAAAGCAGCTGATAAATCCTATATCACACAAAAGTGACTCCTGTGCTTTAAGTCTCGTTCCCGTGACGTTCCCTCCTCTAAAACACACCCGGAGTTCTGTTTTTGTTTCGCTCACACGTGTTTGAGTTACACTTTACTCTATAGGCTACTTCATTTATTTTGCCTTCAGTTCGGTAGAGATCGGCGATTCCGCAGCTGAAACCGTCCGAATGATTTTCGTGAAGGTGCGTGGAGTTTAAAAACACAGCGGAGCGCTTCCTGTATCACCACATGATGACATCACAGGGTGGAACAGAACATGTGTGATGAGGGAACAACATTAGAACACTGAGTATAAGGGCCCTCGAAAACACTCTGGGCACTGGTGTTTTGGTGTTTGTCGTTTTGGGCTGAAGTGCTGAAGGTGTGTGGACTTTAAAAACACAGAGGAGCAGCATCTGCACCACCCCGTGACATCACCAGGTGGGACAGAGCGCTCCACATGTGCTGCGACCTGCACAGTCAAATATCCACAAGTGTTTAAGAGGAAAGAGCTGAAGTCTTAAAATAATCCACCTGCGTTAGACTTAAAACTCTCTCTCCGCTCTCTCAGTACTGATTTAGACCTGGTTTAGTCCTGGTTTAGTCCTGGTTTAGTCCTGGTTTAGTCCTGGTTTAGTCCTGGTTTGGTCCTGGTTCAGTCCTGGTTTAGTTCTGGTTTAGTCCTGGTTTAGTCCTGGTTTAGTCCTGCTTTAGTTCTGCTTTTGTCCTGGTTCAGTCCTGGTTTAGTCCTGGTTTAGTCCTGGTTTAGTCCTGCTTTAGTCCTGGTTTAGTCCTGCTTTAGTTCTGCTTTAGTCCTGCTTTAGTTCTGCTTTAGTCCTGGTTCAGTCCTGGTTTAGTTCTGGTTTAGACCTGGTTTAGTCCTGGTTTAGTCCTGCTTTAGTCCTGGTTTAGTTCTGATTTAGTCCTGGTTTGGTCCTGGTTTAGTCCTGGTTTAGTCCTGGTTTAGCCCTGGTTTAGTCCTGGTTTAGTTCTGGTTTAGTCCTGGTTTAGTCCTGGTTTAGTCCTGGTTTAGTCCTGGTCTAGTCCTGGTCTAGTCCTGGTCTAGTCCTGGTCTAGTCCTGGTTCAGTTCGGTTGAATTTCCACTTTGGATTTTTTAACAAACTCTCTTGAGTTATTTTTTATCTGAATTTGGCGTTTTTATCTCAAAATCCACTTAGTACAAAGATTCTCCGATTGTGCCATGGAACTGTTGTGAATCCTGCAAATACTGAACTCAATTAAAGCTCAAACATCACGAAGGCCGAATTCTGGTTCGACTCTGCGTCACTTTTTCGCCATCGTTTTTGATTTCTAGCTCTGCGTCGAGGTCCATGCGCCGTGAAGTAATTCACCGCGACAACGCTCCAGGCGAGGAGTTAAAGCAGCCTGTGCTCCTGCAGACGAACCAGCTCCAACGCCACAGAACAGACTCGGCATCAGCAGCACATCCTCTGTCACAGGCAGAACACTCATATTCACTGAGGCCTTTAGTCCCACAGAAGCATCAGCACTTATACTGTATGCAAATGAGCTGTATGCAAATGAGCCGTGTGGTTTGAATTTTGGTTTGTGTCAAACGTAAACAGATGTGCCAAAGCTGCATTAAACACATTATTCCTCAATCTCCATTTGAGTCCTGCTCATAGGAAATAAAAATCCAAACTTCAATTCTCCTCCCGTCTGCGTCACACGACACTTTGGGCTTTCGGCTCCGACTTCCACCGAAAGCTGAGAGTGGCTTTTATGCAGAATTCAGTGGAATATTTTCGGTGCATCGTCACTAATAATAGAGTTGGTCAAACATGTGAATGAAACAAACACAACTCCAGGTGTGTTTTTGAACCTGGCTTAAAGCACAAGAGTCCATTTTGTGTATTATAGGATCTTTAATGGCAAAACAGTTCCAGGCATTTTCATCATTCTTTCTGAGCGGAGCAGTGGAAATGTAGAGCGGTGGAGAGGACCAATCACAGCCTTTATTGTCTGCGTCGCTTTCCCTCGCTGTCGCCGGCGTTTTGATGCGTCATTAGAACATTTCAGAGGTGCACTGTGCATCCAGGACGCTCGTGTTTGTGTCGACGCAGATTCTGACGCAACAGCGTTTTGACGCAGAACCATAAATCGGGCTGGAGCGTCTTGGGCCAACATCAGGATATCAAGGAACCGATACCAGAAGATATCAAGGAACCGATACCAGAAGCTGCAGATTTTCCTGGATCAGCACCAGTATTTGATCTCAGTATTTAATATCAGTGCATCCCTAGTTAAGACCACATGGGAATAGAAAGGAAAGTCCTACCGTTTGAATGTTGAAAATCACATTCAAGAGTTTTTTATCGTTGTGGTGTCAGAATCGGTATCGAGTATCGAGTTTGACATTTCCGTATCGTGACTCTTCTCCCTCTTTGTTTTTCCTCAGACTGAGCGAGACTCAGGAGACTCTGGAGACGTCGCTGTTGGAGAAGGAAACGTCTCTGGCCCAAACCTCAGAGAAGCTGGAGGTGATAAACGGCCTGAAGGTGGCGCTAAAGGAGCGAGAGGAGCAGAGCCGCGAGCTGAGCGAGCGCCTCACACACACACAGCACAACGTAAGACGCCTGACGGGCCGAACCGCCTCAGACAAACTTTACTGATGCTCGAGGAAATGATTTGGACACAGGAGTTCACGCAGCACAAAATACACTGAACAAAAATCCACTCAAACATCTCCAAACTTTTTCTCCAGACACAAAAGGCCATTTCCCTCCAATACTGTTCACAAATCTGTACCAGAGCTGCTCCCGACTCTGGATCGGCGAATGCGACAGAGGGTTCCAGTTCCTGCCAATATCCAGGAACTTCACACAGCGAAGAGGAACGGACCAACATTCCACAGGCCACATCAGCAGCCTGATCAGCTCTATGGGGAGGAGAGCAGCTGCACTGCGGGAGGCAGATGGTCACACAGATACTGATGGTTTTCTGACCCTCCCAGTAAAGCAAAGCTGCACATTTCAGAGTTTCACACGTCTGTGCACTGATCCTGCTCTGATCACATGTGGATGAGCCAAACCTGAGGAGGACGGATCATCTGGACACAGGAGAAATGCACTGACACAGATTCAGACACATTTCTGAACAGTATTGGAGGGAAATGGCCTTTTGTTTCGTTGTGTGTTTGTGTTTCGTTGTGTGTTTGTGTTTCGTTGTGTGTTTGTGTTTCGTTGTGTGTTTCGTTGTGTGTTTCGTTGTGTGTTTTGTTGTGTGTTTTGTTGTGTGTTTGTGTTTCGTTGTGTGTTTCGTTGTGTGTTTCGTTGTGTGCTTGTGTTTCGTTGTGTGTTTGTGTTTCGTTGTGTGTTTGTGTTTCGTTGTGTGTTTCGTTGTGTGTTTCGTTGTGTGTTTCGTTGTGTGTTTCGTTGTGTGTTTCGTTGTGTGTTTCGTTGTGTGTTTCGTTGTGTGCTTGTGTTTCGTTGTGTGCTTGTGTTTCGTTGTGTGTTTCGTTGTGTGTTTCGTTGTGTGCTTGTGTTTCGTTGTGTGTTTCGTTGTGTGTTTCGTTGTGTGCTTGTGTTTCGTTGTGTGTTTCGTTGTGTGTTCACTGTGGTCTTCCGTTCACAGTTGGAGGTGGTGCTGAAGGAAAGCGGCGTCTCTGAGCAGCGGTGCTCTGCGCTGAAGGCCGAAGTGGGAGATTTAACACAAAAACTCAGCGCCCTCAAAGAGAAGGTAGAGTTCTGTTCAAACTAACGGTTCAAAAGAACGGTTTTAGAGGAACTTTGGCTGATGTTTGCACCCAGACCAACATGTGCAAAAAGACTGAAGTATCACAAACCTGCCTGAAGAGCTTTTAGAGTCATCCGTGAGTCATCTAGTGTTCATGGGTTTTTATTTGTTCACACATTATATTCAGTCTCATGCCCATAAAATACAAACATATTCAGTGTGGAGAACAATCAAATCAAACACTGAGTAAAGGCCTCCGCACACTACAGGATATTTCCGTGTTAAGCGATTTTTAAACGCGAGACAAAATGCCCAAACTCCACAGACACGAGGAGAATCTTAGAGACTTTAAATCTTTGCTCTTAGATGCAGCAGGATCAGTGTGAGGAGCACAGGATCTAAAGCTGTGAGGCTGTGATGGCCTCAGCTGTTTCCTCCAGTAAAACCAGTCGCTCTGAGACTCTGAAGTGTTCAAAGATCAGACTCTGCACTTCACTTTAGACACAAGTCACACTATGGGATTATTATGTGTGAAATGTGGAGCCACACTTCAGATCCAGGGTTTTTAAAGCAGAAAAGAGGAGATAAAGTCCACAGGAAGTAGAGTCACTGTGGCTGATCTGCAGCTTTACTCTGTGGACGGAAACAAACACATGAGGAACAACTTTCACCTTTTGACTTTTAAAGAACGTTTCAAACTGGATTCACAGCGCGGTTTTGTGGACTGGAGTCATTATTTGTGGAGGATCATTTCTCTGGATAATGTGGATGAGACGCTGCACTTTAAATGTTCCACTTTACATCAGGTGAGGAATAAAGTCTTTATTTTGGCTCTGTCCTCAGTTTGTTTGTTGCGTCTCTGTGTCCGTCGCTCCTCTGCCCCCGACTCTGTTTTATCGTCTGTTTCCGTCGCGTTGTTGATGTTCGGTGGTTCTGATCGGACACTGACTCCACACATGAGGAGCGGCGGCTTCAGAATCGCACACGGAGACACAAAGTCGGGTCACGTCTCCCTGAACTCGGGGAGAAGAAATCGCAGCCGAAATCGCAGCAAATTCTCCTGTGGTGTGCGGAGGCCTCTGAGCGTTGACCAGGCAGACGCAGAAGCTAAAGCTGATTGTGCCCACGCTTATCTCAAACTACGGCACGTTAATGGACCTTCATCTACTAAATTAATACATTAACATTAATATTGGAACAAAATTCTGATTCCTTCAGATATTTTTCCATGACTCTTCTCGTCAAAGTGATTTTGAATTGAAAAAGCGAAGTGTCTTGTTTTAGCAGCTGTTCTATAAATGAACTCCTTTGTTTGATAAGCGATAGATTATATTTACCGTATATAGTCGCACCAGCCAAAAAATACACAGTGAAGAAGAAAAATACATATATTAGTGGCACTAGACTATAAGGGCAATTTATTTGATCAAATCAGACTCATCTTAAAGGCGAGTTCTAGTAATAAGAATAGAACAGAGAAGAACAGGCTGAACATGTGTCTGGTTTGCACTGAGCCGTTTTTACAGTGCACTTTATGCAAATGAGCCACGCGGTTTGAAGTTTTGTTTCTCTATAACGTAAACAAATGTGCCAAAGCTGCATTAAACGCATTATTACTCAGTCTCTATTTGTGTCGTCCTCGCATTTAAATAAAAATCCAAACTTTAATGATCCACCCGCAGCGAACCAAAAGTGCAGACACGACACTTTGGGCTTTCTGCTCTTATTTCCACCGAAAGCTGAGAGTGGCTTTTTGCAGAATTCAGTCGAGTATTTTCGGTAAAAGGCCGTCACGAACAATAGAGTTGCTCAAAAGTGTGAGTGAAACAAACACAACTCCAGGTGTGTTTTTGAGGAAGTGACTGCATTTTAACCTGGCTTAAAGCACAAGAGTAAATTGTGTCTATTATAGGAGCTTTAATGGCAAAACAGTTCCAGGCATTTTCATAATTCTTTCTTTCTTTGTGTTTTTTCTTTTTTTTTTTAGGCTCAAAAACACGAGTCCACAATCGAAACTTTACAAACCGAACTGGACCAGACCAATGAGGAGCTGGAGAAACTAAACTCTGCTCATCTGGAGGAACGCGCACAGCTCATCCACGACCTCCAGACGTGCGAACGCCAAATCGACAATCTCAAAGACGCTCTGAGCGACAGAGACGGAGAAATCGCGACTCTCACCAGCAACGTGACGGAGTACGCCGACCAAATCGCCGAAATGAAGCAGGAGATCAGGCTCAAAGAACAGAGTTTGGTCCAGGTGGAAAACGCGCTGCAGAAATCCGAACGGGACGCCATGGTTTTACGAGAGTCGCAAACTTCAGACCAGCAAGTTTTGAATTCTGAAATATCAGAAATGGTTGAGAAAATGAAGGATTTTGAGGCGGAATTGAGCAAAACGAAAGAGGAAAGAGACGCGAAAGGAGCTGAAATAGAGCAGTTGGTTAAACAAGCAGATGAAGACAAGAAGTCGACGCAAGAATTAAGATCGGATGTTCAAAAGCAGAAGAACAGTCATGGCCACCACCTCTCTGAATGTCAAACGCATATTAATTCACTTAAGGAGCAATTAACATCTGCTCATGAGAAGCTAAACGAGGAGGTTTCGAAGCTGAATTCCAGTCAAGAAACGCTGAAACAGAAAGAGGAAATGTGGGAAAATGAGCTCAAATCCTACAAAGATGAAAATAATACACTTCTAGCCAAAGTGGACGGGTTTAACTCAGAAATTAAAACTCTCAGTGATGATTTTAAGGAAAAACTTGAGATTATAACGACGCTAGAGAGACAAATTGACGAGGAAAGGGCAAAATATAACTCGGAATTGCAAGAAAGGGACTCGGAAAACCTGAAGATGAAAAACGAGCTGCACACTAAGTCGGAAAACACGTCCAAATTGAAAAACGCCTTGAAGAATTTGAAATCGGAAAAGGGGCAACTGCAAGAAAAGATGACAAGTTTGAATCGGGAGTTTGATTTGGACAAAGAAAAGTTAAATCGGGAAATTCAGGATCTCAAAGAAGTGAAATCTAAACTTGAAAACAAAATCACGCGGCATCTTGGCGCGATATCCGAGCTTAACAATGAAAGAGGAAGTTTAAAGGCAAAAATAACCCAACTCGATGCAGCAAATTCGGAAAACACAAGAACGATTGAAACGTTACGAAAGGAAAACGAGGATCTTAAAATTCAAAAAACAGATTTGAACAGTGTTTCGGAGCAGAGCACACATTCGAATTCTGAAATTTTACTGGCCAAAACGAACGAATGCACCTCAGCCAGGTACTGCGAGAGAAGGAGGAGGAGATGACGAGACTGCCAGATAAAGTGGACAATTTGAGCTCTAAAATTGGGAACCTTGAGCCCGAGCTGACAGAAAAAGATGGCTGCATTTCCCAACTTAGAAGCAACTTAGACGAGCTGCAGAATCGGCAAAAGCAACTTGAAGAATCCTTGTTCAAAATGGAGCGACAGGAAGAAAATTTCAAAACAGAATTGTGTCAAAAAGACGCAGTTTTGACAGAAAAGCACGCCGAAAGTTTGGAATTTTCCAACGAAATTACAAACCTGCAAAATGTTATCTCTAAGCTAGAAGGCGACGTGGAATCACTGAATTTGGAAAACGCTAATGTTCGCGAACAGATCCGTGTGAAGTGCGAGGAATTCCAAAACCTGACCAAAGAATTCCAGAAGCAGAAAGAGGATTTGGACGATACGAACGGTTTAGTGCAATCTCTGAAGTCCCAGGTCGGTTCGATGGAGGAGGATTCTGGAAAACTGCAGTCAGAGCTTGAAACTAACCGAGCAGAATTAGTGAATTTGCAAAAAAATATGGAATCAACTATGGCTGAAAACCGCAATCTCTCCAATAGCGTGGAATCCAAAACCAAGAGCTCACTCAGGCCGGTGAACAACATGCAAAACTAACCGCGCAAGTTTGTAAACTCGTGGAAGACAATAAAAGACTTGAACGAGATTTAGAACGAAACTTAAGAGAAATCGATGAGCTTAAAAACGAGCGAAGTTCATTACAAGAGCAGGTTTTGTGCGATAAAAGTGTCATTGAAGGGTTGGCAAAGGAAAAAGATGACATCACGCTTACAATTATGAAGCTAAACAAAGCGCTAAACCAAAACGAAATCTTGAATTCGGAGAAAACCAACGAATGCGTGAATTTGTTGAGAGAGAAAGACGAATTTGTACAGAATTTACAAAAGAAATCGGCGACTTAAAAACCGAAATTGATCGATTAAACGGCGCTTTATCGGAATCCGAGAACCGGCAGCTGCAGGTTGAAGATACAGTTTCGATGCTACGAGAACAAGGCGCTGCGCTAAAGTCGGCGCTGATGGAGAAAGACGCGACGCTGACCCGGAAAATGGACGAACTCAAGCAACAAAACGAAGCTATTTCAACAATGCAAAAAGATCTAGACTCGCTTCAGGAAGAGAGTCAACAAAAGATGAGAGATATCGAGCAAAAAGAGCTGAATTTAACTGAAGTGACCAAAGAAGTGCGAAAACACAAAGACGAGTTGGACAAAAGGAATGAGTCCGTTTTGACGCTAAGCAGCCAGCTGGGAGCTATGAACGAGAATGCAGCTGAGATGGAAACCGAACTGAATCACTTAAAAGCAACGATGGAAAAACTAGCTTCCGAAAATGCACAATTGGTTCAGGACGCAGAGCAGAACAAAACAAAGCTGGTGGATTTCGAAGACGGCGTCCAAGGTTTGAAGGAACAAAATTCGAGCTTGAAAACTGAACTGCTGAAAAGTGTAAATGAACTGGAGGCTCTGAAGGCAGAACTTGCGAATTATCAAGCGACAGTGAAAGAAAGTGAAACTAAAATGACGTCTTTATCAGATGAGCTTAAACTGGAAAGAGAGAGGCTTAGTCTGACAGAGCAGGGCAACGAGGAGAGGCTAAAACAAAAGCAAGATCTGGTCCAGAAGCTAAAAGCTAAAGTCGGCGAACAGCGACTTACACTACAACAGAGGAACAGTGAGAATGAGAAATTGGTAGCACAAGTTTCCGAGCTGGAAAAATCTATTGCGGAATTTCAAAAAAGAGTTCAAAATCTCACTTCAGAATCACAATTACTGAAAGAATCTTTGGAACTCAAGGAAAAATCAAGTCTGGAAATGGAAAATGCGTCTTCCGCTAAAGCTGAGAAGCTGAGTTCAAATCTGCACAACAAAACGGTTGAATGTGAAAGCTTAAAAGAACGGATTTCCAGTTTGGAGGAGGCGACGAGAAAGCTTCAGAACAGTCTTCAAGAGCAGATTTCTGAAACACAAAAACTGCAAAAAGCGTTGGAAGAGAAGGAAGTCGTTTTGGCCGAGCAATCCAGAAGCACCCGAGATCTGCAGAGGAGAGGAGACGAAGCGTTGATGTATAAATCGCAGTTCGTGGAAAGCACAGAGCTGGTGTCAAAGCTACAAAGTGAATGCGCAAATTTGAGAAAAGAATCTGAAGAAATGCAAAGTGCCTTTAAAAATCTGCAAGAAAAATACGCCGCGCACTTAGAGGAGCTCCATGGTGTGAAAAATCTACTGTGGCAAAAAGACGACGCTGTTCTGAGTTTGCAAAAGTTACTCGAAAATGGATCCGCTGAACAACGAACTGCTCAAAGTGCGACAGAAACACTAAAAACCGAGTTAACAGATGTCTATGAACAGCTAGAAAACGCCCAAAAAGCCGGCGCCACATTGGTCAAAGAGAAGGACGCAGCGCTGGCGTCGCATCAGGACAACGTCGCCAAGCTGACTGTGGAAATAGACAGGCTAAAGTCGCAGCAGGTCCAAGTCGTGACCCAAATGGACGCGCTGACGAGCAACATCGAGCAGCGAGAGATGGCGCTGCACGCCATCAACAACCAGTACGCGGCGCAGGCGAAGCACGCGACGCAACTGGTGGCGCAGATTCAAATTCTAGAGGAGCAGAACGCCAAGCTACAAGAGAAAGTGAAAGAAAACGAGGTCGTTAGCAAGGAGAAGGTGAAATTGCAAGAGCGGGTTAGGAAACTCGTCCAGGAGAAGGAGGATTTGTTGATAAAACGGAAACGAGCTGAAGTAAGCGAAACGCAAAAGGAGCAAGAGTCCAGCGACGCCGTGAAGAGGCTGACGTCTGAGAAGGAGAGCCTGCGAGCTAAGGTCAGTGCACAAAACGAAGACATATTCAATTTGAAAGAAAATATGAATAAGATAGAACAAATTTTGCAAGATTCTGAGAAAGAGTGGCTTCTGGTTTTAGAGAAGGAAAAGCAAGATAAGAATTTGATGGCAGAGGAGTTAAAATGTGTTGAAAATGAGATTAGGTGTAAGGATGTTAAAGTTACTGCGTTGAAAGGGGACTTGGATAGTTTGCAGGAGAAGTTGACGGAGGCGGTGTTGGCGGTGAAGCGAGGGTCACAGCAACTTGTAGCTAAAGAAGAAGAAGCAGCCGTGTCGAAAAACAGCCAGAAAATGTGTTGGCTTTGATGCAAGAAAAAGATGACGTTAATAAGAGTTTACAGCAGATGTTTGAGATTGTGGAAAGTGAGTTGCGCAGGTTGACCAACAGAACTGACAACAACGACGACCCAAATGAGAAAAATGCGGATTTACTTGGTTTGGTTAAAGATTTGGAACAAAGTTACAGCTGTGAAACAGACGCCTTAAAGAAAACTTTGGATGATACGGTTGCTGAGCTGAAAAACACAGAAATCAGTGTTGAAAAGGGCGATTTTGGAATTTCTGAGCTAGTTTTTGTATCCTTCCCTAAACCATGAGGTTGAACAGTCTTTGTTTTCAGGTCATAGTTGTTTTGAGGCTCCCATGATGCCACTGTTCAGAGAAGATGCAAAGAGGAGAACAACTTGCACCTGCCCCTTAAATCCCCTTTCTCCTGATCAGCTTCACCTGTGTCTGTAGGCCAAGGGTCAGTGAGCTGAACAAACTAATGTTGGGTTCCAATAATTAGAGCTAAAGGTATTAAAATCAATAAAACAACAAGGGTGCCCTAAGTTATGCACACGCCGACTTTTGTTTAAGTCATTATTGCACTTTGTGTAAATCCTGTAAAGTTCATTTCACTTCTCAAATATCACTGTGTTTTTCTGCTGTATGAGATATTGAACTGAAACTGCTGATCCGAACAACCAGTGATTTAGAAAGGAAAATCCTGAAAATGATCAGGGTCCAAACTTTTTCACATGACTGTATATACACACACACACACACACACACACACACACACACACACACACACACACACACACTATACACACACACACACACACACGCACACACACACACACACACACGCACACACGCACACACACACACACAAACACACACACACACACACACATATATGAATTAACATGTATGACGTGACAATCTTGCGTCACAGAGTTTTCAGTAAGTCTAATATTAAAACTAAAGCAGAACTTCATAAGACAGTGGACTAAAGCAATAGGCCCTACGCCCTGTAGGGGCTCAGGCCGAATAAAGAAGGAAACTTTTATTTTTCTTCAGCAAAAACAATATTTCCTTTAACATAGGAAATGCATATTATACATTTTTGGAAAGCTCCTGAGATTCCCCACGTCACCGTAGAACCATTTCAGTCGGGTCCAACCAGGATTAGGGTGAGTTGTGCTGGTTGGACCTTTGACCTCAGTTTATGTGGTTTAGTCCTGGTCTGGTCCTTGTCTAGTACTAGTACTGGTTTGGTCCTGATTTAGACCTGGTTTGGTTCTGGCCTGGTCTTGATTTAGTCCTGATCTAATCCTTGTTAAATCCTGGTTTAGTCCTGGTCTAGTCTTTGTTTAGTGCTTGTTAAGTCCTGGTTGAGTCCTTGTTTAGTCCTGGTTTAGTTCCAGTTTAGTCCTGGTCTAGTCTTTGTTTAGTCCTTGTTTAATCCTGGTCTAGTCCTTGTTTAGTTCCAGTTTAGTCCTGGTCTAGTCCTCGTTCAGTCCTTATTAAGTCCTTGTGAAGTCCTTGTTTAGTAATGGTTGAGTCCTGGTTTAGTCCTGGTTTAGTCCTGGTTTAGTTCTTTTTTTCCTTGTTAAGTCCTGGTTTAGTCCTGGTTTAGTCCTGGTTTAGTCCTGGTGTAGTCCTGGTTTAGTCCTGGTGTAGTTCTTTTTTTTCCCTGGTTTAGTCCTGGTTTAGTCCTGGTTTAGTCCTGGTTTAGTCCTGGTTTAGTCCTGGTTTAGTCGTGGTGTAGTTCTTTTTTTTTCCTGGTTTAGTCCTTGTTTAGTCCTGGTTTAGTAATGGTTGAGTCCTGGTTTAGTCCTGGTTGAGTCCTGGTTGAGTCCTGGTTTAGTCCTGGTTTAGTCCTGGTTGAGTCCTGGTTGAGTCCTGGTTCAGTTCCAGTTCAGTCCCAAATGAATGCACATCCAGTTGTTGATTATTATAGATTTATTTACAGACATTTGATCAATTTTGTACAAACATTTTAAAAACATGAACCCGGCTCAGAATGTTCCGGTCCAGTTTAAACGCTCGTGTCCCCGAGAAAACAAAACGGACCCGAAAACCCCCGAAAAACACACAAAAACACCCAAAAACACCCGAAAAACACACGAAAAACACACGAAAAACACACGAAAAACACCAGGAAAACACCAGGAAAACACCAGGAAATCACCAGAAAAACACCAGGAAAACACCAGGAAAACACCAGGAAAACACCAGGAAATCACCAGAAAAACACCAGAAAAACACCCGAAAGCTCATTTATTATTCATTTATTCTGCCACTGCGACAAGAGCGGAAGGGCATCTGAGCTAAAGCCCCGAGGAAAGGAATCGCAGCCGTCATGGACTTCTGTGTTTTAAGTTTTAAGTTAATTCTCTAAAAATAAATAAGTAAATAAATGGTGGTTCCAGTGTTGGGGGACAGTCATTTAAAGGGGCTCTAAAAACACTTCTCGACCAATCAGAAGCTTCAGCCGCCTTTTGGCCCCGCCCACTTTAGTCTAAACGTTCCTAATCCGCTTTTATGTGGCGGCACTTCCGGTCGTGTCCGTGCAGAATTTGGGAAACGTTTTGCATCTCGGACATGACATAAAGTCGCTTCATTTGTGTAAAATGTTCAACTTTCACGTGAAACAACAAGTCGCACGTCACGATTCTCTGGAGGATTTAAAGTGAAACTCGGCCACGTCTGGAAGATAAAGTCCGATTCTAGAGGAGGTGGAATTCTGATTTAGTCCTGGTTTAGTCCTGATTTAGTCCTGATTTAGTCCTGGTTTAGACCTGGTTTAGTCCTGATTTAGTCCTGGTTTAGACCTGGTTTAGTCCTGCTTTAGTCCCAATCTAGTCCTGGTTTAGTCCTAATTTAGTCTTGATTTAGTCCTGATTGAGTCCTGTTTTAGTCCTAATTTAGTTCTGGTTTAGTCCTAATTTAGTCCTGATTTAGTCCTGATTGAGTCCTGTTTTAGTCCTAAATTAGTCCTGGTTTAGTCCTGGTTTAGTCTTGCTTTAGTTCTGGTTTAGTCCTGGTTTAGTCCTGGTTTAGTCCTGGTATACTTCTGGTTTAGTCCTGATTTAGTCATGCTTTAGTTCTGGTTTAGTCCTGGTTTAGTCTTGCTTTAGTTCTGGTTTAGTCCTGGTTTAGTTCTGATTTAGTCCTGGTTTAGTCCTGGTTTAGTCCTAATTTAGTCCTGATTTAGTCCTAATTTAGTCCTGATTTAGTCCTGATTGAGTCCTGATTGAGTCCTGATTGAGTCCTAATTTAGTCCTGGTTTAGTTCTTGTTTACTTCTGGTTTAGTCTTAGTTTTAGTCCTGGTTTAGTCCTGGTTTAGTCCTGGTTTAGTCCTGGTTTAGTCCTGGTTTTAGACCTAGTTTAGTCCTGGTTTAGTCCTGGTTTTAGTCCTAATTTAGTCCTGGTTTAGTCCTGGTTTAGTCCTAATTTAGTTCTGGTTTAGTCCTAATTTAGTCCTGGTTTAGTCCTGGTTTAGTCCTGGTTTAGTCCTGGTTTGGGAGGAGGAGGAGAGGAGGAAGAAGAGGAGGAGGAGAGGAGGAAGAAGACGAGGAGGAGAGGAGAGGAGGAAAAGGACTAAACCAGGACTAAACCAGGACTAAACCAGGACTAAACCAGGACTAAACCAGGACTAAACCAGGACTAAACCAGGACTAAAGGTTTTCCTAAATGTGCTGTGTTTGGTGTAAGAGAAGAACAGACGAGACACTGAGGAGCACAAGAGCTCACAGAGAAGGGCGTCCTGCAGGGGGCGCTAGGACCTCCTCACCTACAACAGAGACACAGAACTGTCCCCCAACCCCCCCTCAGTCCAAAGCCCAAGAACAGAGGCTCAGTGAAGGAGGCGCTGAAGGTGTGGAGGTGGAACAGACTTTCTCCAGAGACCTGAAAGAAGGACAGAACTCCAGCCTCAGAGTCCAGGAACACACCCACAGTGAAGAGGGGAGGAAATCAATCCTCAAAAGAAGTGAAGACACATCAGTCCTTTTTGTCTCATTGTTTTTGTGTAAAAAGAGAATTCTCCTCTCTGGATCCTCATCGTCCAGGACTGATCATTGAGTCCAAACCCACACTCCAAACCGTCTCCTCTTCTTCTGATTCCTCTGTAACTCACGGCTACATCAACATTCCCCCTGCACCACACCTCCCAGTAACAGGGCCCTTTGAGGCTGGAGGAGCCCAGGACCTGAGGCCAGAATGTGAATCTGTCCTCATGAGGACGAGGAGGAGGAGGAAGACGACGTGACAGATATAATCTCACACTCCGTTTGTCCTCATGAGGAGGAGGAGGACGTGACTGATATAATCTCACAGTCCGTTTGTTCTTAGACACTCTGAGTTCTTCGTGTGCCGTGTTTGGATCCAGGGTGAGCTCACAATAATCTGAAACAAACACAACAATCAGGACTAAAGTTGTAAAGAGTTTGTCCTGAAAGAGCGACTGAGGTAAACTTCACATTATTCTCGTGTTTTCTAATGTTTCTGTCAAGAGGAAGAACAGGAAACACTTGAGTGTTTTTATTCTAACGTCCTGATGAGTTGGATCCATTTTCCTGTCGTTTGAAATGGCGTCTGTGTAAATAAATGAGAACAGATCATTGGATCATTTCTGTTGTAAGACGCTCGTCTTGGCTCATGTCGGGCTCCAAAATCCTCTTTGTTTAGTTCAGTTCAAACCCTCATCAGTGTTTTCAACGCTTCAAATCCTCTTCAAAAGTTCTCGTGCACTTTGAAAATGTGTGATTTTTGTGGAGCTGCAGCTCGTCTCGTCCCTAAATGTGTTCACAAGTTCTTTGGAATAAATAAATCCAGATCTGCCCAGACACGTGTCAGTCCCACAAGTGAAGCTCGACCCATTCAAATAATACTCACATTTTCTGAAACCTGGAACCATCCAGCGCTTTCCAGAAGGATCCAACCTGGAACACACAAGTCCAGTTTAGACCAGACCAGAGACCAGACCAGAGACCAGACCAGAGACCAGACCAGAGACCAGAGACCAGACCAGAGACCAGACCAGAGACCAGAGACCAGAGACCAGAGACCAGAGACCAGAGACCAGAGACCAGACCAGAGACCAGAGACCAGAGACCAGACCAGAGACCAGACCAGAGACCAGACCAGAGACCAGACCAGAGACCAGAGACCAGAGACCAGACCAAAGACCAGAGCAGAGACCAGAGTAGAGAGCAGAGCAGAGACCAGACCAGAGACCAGACCAGAGACCAGAGCAGAGACCAGAGCAGAGACCAGACCAGAGACCAGAGCAGAGACCAGAGCAGAGACCAGACCAGAGACCAGACCAGAGACCAGAGCAGAGACCAGACCAGAGACCAGAGCAGGGACCAGACCAGAGACCAGACCAGAGGAATGAATTCGTAGTCCGGTGACGTCACTTCCGGGTGAGTGAATTCTGTTTGCGAATTCTGTTTGCGAGCTGTTTTGCAGCACTATTACTAGCATCTCTCTACTGAATTTGTTAATCCACGAATCCATCTAAACTAGTGCCTGAGTACTTCGTCAAACCATCGAAGTTTATTCAGCATCTAGTGCTCCGTAATTCGTGGTCTAAGCCTCTCTCTCTCTGTAGTTTCAGCTTGTAGTTTCAGCCTGATCTAGCCTAGCCTAGCATCATGGCTAAAACTCCTGCCCCCTTTCCTGTTCTAGCTGTCACATGTGGAGTGAGAGCCCTGGCTTATTTGATAGTGACAGGGATAGTGCAGCGTAGTGGCCGTCCTCGGGGCCAGGGTTACAGAGTTAGAAACGCGGATCCGCTCATTGGAGGCGCTGAAGCCGAGTTATAGTCAGGCAGTAGCAGGGACCGCGGACCGCATTAGCTTGAGCGTAGCTAGCGAGAGCAGCCCCCCGGTGCATCCCGTGCAGCCGGGACCAGACCAGGACAGGTTTGTGACAGTTAGACGCAGGCGCAGGGCTAAGACCAGGACTGCAGATCAGGGACACATAGCTGAGTGCAGGACTCCAGGAGACCAGGGACACAGGGCTGAGAGCAGGGCGCTCCCCGTCCGGAACAGGTTCGCCCCCTTGAGCTGGACGCGGGACACACTAGTCATAGGGAGCTCCATAGTCAGGGACGTGGAACTGCCTGCAGCTTCCACACGGTGTTACCCTGGAGCCAGACTGGGCGACATCGAGGGGAATCTTAGGCTTTTAAAGAGAAGTAAGAACAGGTACCGCCGGATCGTTATACACGCGGGGGGTAACGATACTCGGCGCGGTCAGTCAGAGGTGCTGAAGTTGCAGATAGCGGCAGTTTGTGATTTGGCTAAGTCGATGTCGGAGTCCGTGTACTTCTCTGGCCCCCTTCCAAATTATGCCAATTGTGAAATGTTCAGCCGCTTTTCAGCTGTCAACCAGTGGTTGTCCAATTGGTGCCCGCAGAATGGTGTCGTCTTCATAGATAACTGGAGGGCATTTGAGGGAAGTCCAGGCTTATACGTAGTGACGGCATCCATCCCACAGCGGCTGGCTCCTCCCTCTTAGCTCAGAATATAATGGCTAGTCTTAGATGACCATCAGGTAAGACTAGCACACAGACTAGCTCAGGGAGTGTCAGTGACGCTAGGGAGCAGAGTAGACTAGTGAGGCACTGCTCTGTTAGCGAGAACAGCTCCAAACAGGCTGAGACTGTGTGTGCGCCACGTACAGGGGCCTCCTCTGAGCCACCCTGCATGAACAATTCTCCCAGACTGGCTGAGGTTGTGTATGTCCCACGCACAAAAAGCACAAATAAAACACACCTAAACTCTGATAGGAAAGGCATCAGATCTCCTAACTTAATAAAAATAAATACATGCATCGCAAATAAACAAAATAAATGTATAAAAAGCACAAATAAAACTCAACTAAAGTCTGATAGGAAAGGCGTCAGGTTTCATAACTTAATAAAAATAAATAATTGTGTTGCAAACAAACAAATTAAGCATGTAAAAGCACAAATAAAAGTCAACTAAACTCTGATAGGAAAGGCGTCAGATCTCATAACTTAATAAAAATAAATAATTGTGTTGCAAACAAACAAATTAAGCATGTAAAAAGCACAAATAAAAGTCAACTAAACTCTGATAGGAAAGGCGTCAGATCTCATAACTTAATAAAAATAAATACATGTGTCGCAAATAAACAAAATGATAAGTGTGTAAAATGTGGACTGCTAAACATCAGGTCCCTCTCCTCTAAATCTCTTTTAATAAATGAATTAATTGGCGACTTTAATATTGATCTTCTAGCTTTAACTGAAACATGGCTTCAGGAAAATGATGATGTTAGACTAAACAAATCTACACCTCCAAGTCACGTGAACTTTCAAAGTGCCAGGAGCACTGGTCGAGGTGGCGGTGTGGCCGTCATTTCTCACTCCAGCCTAATTCTCAGCCTCAAATCTAATTATACATTCCGCTCCTTTGAAAGCCTCGCACTATCTATTACGTGCACCAACTGGAAAAACCAAAAAGCTGTTATATTCATAACAATCTACCGACCTCCTGGTCCTTATGCCGAGTTTCTGACAGAGTTTTCTGACTTTATTTCAAGTTTAGTTTTGGAATGGGAAAGGATTGTTATAGTTGGAGATTTCAACATTCATGTTGATAACAGCAGTGAGCCTCAGCAGTGCTTTTGGTGCTCTCCTGGATGGGGTCGGTTTTACCCAGAGTGTGAACAAGCCGACTCACTGTCACAATCACACTCTTGATCTCGTCCTAACTTATGGTATTGAGATTAGTGATTTACTTGTAATTCCTCAAAACCCTATACTCTCTGACCATTTTTTAATAACCTTTCAATTCGTACTAAAAGACTATCCAGCTCTGCAGGAGAAAACTATAATGAAAAGAACAATATCAGAAAAATCAGTAGCCGAGTTCAAAGAAATAATGGAGCCAGTATTAAATGATATGCCCTGTGACAATGAGAACAACTTTAATCCAATTATCATGGATCAGTTTGTTGATAGGACAATGCTCACCTTAAAATCTGCTCTCGATGTTGCAGCTCCGCTAAAACAGAAAAGCATTAAACCAAGACCTCCGGCTCCTTGGTTTACTCCAGAACTGTGATCACTCAAACAACACGTAAGACGCACAGAGAAGCTCTGGCGCCGCTCGCGCTCCGAGCAGTCTCTGAAGGCATGGAAGCTCTGCCTGCTCTCTTATAAGGCCGCTCTGCGAAAAGCACAAACCAGATACTATTCAAACCTAATAGAAGTAAACAAAAGCAACCCCAGATTTCTGTTCAGCACTGTAGCCAGGCTGACAAACTCGCACACTGCCCCTGAGTCTCTTCTCCCTTCGAAGTTCAGTTGTGACTTTCTTGAATTCTTCGATCGCAAAATTACAACCATTAGAGACAAGATCAACGAAGCCACTCCAAAAATCAGCCCCGAGCAAATTCAGCAAATCCAGTCAGTAACACCAATATCCCACATAAATCCTCTAACAGAATTAGACAAATTTACTCCTGTCGATGAGGCGGAGATTACCTCAGTCATCATGTCGTCCAAACCATCAACTTGTTTGCTCGACCCTATTCCAGTCAAACTCCTCAAAGAAGCTCTCCACTTAATAATAGGTTCCATCCATAACATAATAAATATGTCATTAGAAAATGGCTTTGTTCCTCAGTCCTTTAAATATGCTGTAATTAAACCGCTGTTGAAAAACCTAGCTTAAACCCTGATGAACTAGCCAACTACAGACCTATCTCGAATCTTCCATTTCTCTCAAAGATTCTGGAACGAGTTGTGGTGAAACAGCTTTGTCACCATCTGCAGGGCAATAATTTATATGAAAAATTTCAGTCTGGTTTCAGAGCTCACCACAGCACAGAAACTGCTCTGCTTAAAGTGACAAATGATTTGCTACTAGCTGCTGATAACGGGCTGGCTTCAGTCCTGGTCCTACTGGACCTCAGTGCAGCGTTTGACACCACTGATCACAACATTCTACTGCAGAGGTCAGAATGTGACATAGGTGTCAGAGGGACCGCCCTCAAATGGTTTAAATCCTCTCTATCAGATAGGGACCAGTTTGTTAGTGTAAACCAGTGCACCTCTCCCTGCTCTAAAGTAGCTTGTGGTGTTCCACAAGGATCTGTGCTTGGTCCAATCCTGTTTACTCTGTATATGTTGCCATTAGGTAACATTATCAGAAAACATGGCATTAATTTCCACTGCTATGCTGATGACACTCAGCTGTACTTATCAATGAAACCTAATCAGACCGATCAAATCGATAAGCTCAGTGCCTGTGTGAAGGACATCAAAACCTGGATGACCCTGAATTACCTGCTCTTAAACCCTGAAAAAACAGAGGTCATTGTTGTCGGTCCTAAAGGTCAGAGAGATTCTCTGTCCGACCAGATAATCTCACTTGACAATGTGAGTATAGCCTCCAGCTCTACTGTAAAAAACCTTGGAGTCGTATTTGACCAAAATCTCTCATTCACAGCTCATATAAACCAAGCTTGTAAAACTGCATATTTTCACCTGCGAAACATAACTAAAATCAGAAAAATTTTGCCTAAAAATGATGCTGAAAAACTTATCCATGCATTTGTTACATCCAGACTAGATTACTGTAATTCTCTGCTCACCATCTGCACTAAAGGTACTTTAAGAAGCTTCCAGTTGGTCCAAAATGCAGCGGCCAGAGTCCTAACAGGAACTAAAAGACGTGATCACATCAGTCCTGTGTTAAAATCACTGCACTGGCTTCCTGTCGAGTTTAGAATTAAATTCAAAGTTCTCCTCCTGACATACAAAGCCTTAAACAATATGGCCCCATCATATCTTCAGGATGCCATTGTCCCCTATCAGCCAAATAGAGCACTTCGCTCTCAGAATGCAGGATTATTAGTGGTTCCTAGAGTGTCTAAAAGTACAGTGGGGGGGAGAGCCTTCAGTTACCAAGCTCCTGTGTTATGGAATCAACTCCCTGTTGGTGTTAAACAGGCTCCACAGTCTCTTTATTTAAGACCAGGCTTAAAACCTTCCTCTTCGGAATAGCTTATGACCAGGTTACTTAGTTGATGTCACTAAGATAAGCTGCTGCAGGAGATAACAAGCTGGGGGAAGTGTGGCAACCTGAGCACTGTCCTCTGTTTCCTCCTATTTTCTCATCAGCATCACTCACTATGTTCTCATCTGTAGTTTGTTCATTGCTATTCACATGTTGTCCCCTGTCCCACTCCCCCTGTGGAGTGGAACTCTTTCAGACGCCTGATGGCAGCTGGACCTCTCTCCTCCTCCTCGCCTGGCTCCTCCTCCTCGCCTGGCTCCTCCTCCTCGCCTGGCTCCTCCTCCTCGCCTGGCTCCTCCTCCTCGCCTGGCTCCTCCTCCTCGCCCGGCTCTTCCCCACCTGGGTAGCTGTGGTCATACCGAACTGGCCCACGGGCCTGGACATCTATAGCCTGTCCGTCCATGGGAGTGGATCTCTCCTTCACTGTAGTTCTCCCCGAGGTTTCTTCTTTTTCCCAGGACCCTGGGTTTTTTGAAGTTTTTCCTTGCTGAGAAGGAGGGTCTAAGGACAGGGGATGACTGGACAATGTTTCATTTGCTGCTTTACATGAATGTTGTTTATTCCTGTTTTGATATGTCTGTGTGTATGTTTTACTCATCCATATCTTGGAACGGCCTTAGAGGCAACTGTTGTTGTGCGATTTTGGGCGCTACAAAATAAATTGAATTGAATTGAACCAGAGACCAGAACCAGAGACCAGAGACCAGAGACCAGACCAGAGACCAGACCAGAGACCAGACCAGAGACCAGACCAGAGACCAGACCAGACCAGAGACCAGACCAGAGACCAGAGCAGAGTCTCACCTGACGGTCAGCAGGGGGCGCTGGTCCTGCAGAGCGGTCAGGAGCTCTGCTGAAGCTCCCGGATGGTTGTAGCTCAGGTCGAAGTGTCTCAGGTGGGAGGAGGCGGAGCTCAGAGCTGAGGCCAGAGCAGCTCCGCCCCTTTCTGAGATCAGACACCCAGACAGCCTAAAGACACAGATTACACTCATGTGAACACAAGGGGGCAGCATTACTCTCATGTGAACACAAGGGGGCAGCATTACACTCATGTGAACACAAGGGGGCAGCATTACTCTCATGTGAACACAAGGGGGCAGCATTACACTGATGTGTAAAGCCCCTGTGAAGCCAAAAGTGATTCTAGAGGATTTAAAGTTCATATCTTTGTCTTTTCTGCAAAGGGGACCTCACAGTGATGCAGTGTGAGGGCCGAGGGGCAGAGTGCATCATGGGAGCTGCCTGACCTGAGCGTCTCCAGTCTGCAGGGGCGCTCTTCAGTCCAGCACACAGCAGCTCCACTCCTGAGTCCTGGAGGTCGTTGTGACTGAGATCCAAGTGTGTGAGACTGGAGGAGCTGAGGACTGAGGCCAGAGGAGCACAGCTGAGCTCCATCAGGTTACAGCAGGACAGACTGAGGACAGAGAGGGACATTAGAGCACAGAGCAGAGGGCGGCTCAGACAAACACCAAAACTCTGGGCCATCTCCACCATAAGACCAGTGCATTTTATGGACAATGGGGAAACCTGTGAGGAGCAGTGGACCATCTCCAGACCTGGAGCTCGTCTTACTCTCCACTTCACTCCACACTTTACGTGTTTCATGTTTTTATGTGTCATGTGTGAAAGTGAAGCCAGACACGTGACTTCACTGTAAAGTCATTTCCCCACCAGGACAAATAGTTTTCATCTGCCTGTTCTTAAGTCTGAGCCTCTGCAGAGCCTCTACACTCAGTGTCGCTGTCGGCTTTGGCCGTAGCATTAGCCACGATCTGTCAGACTCCCCTCACAACTCAGAGGAAAATCAGCTGCAGTTAGATCACCATTTTACACATTTCACACCATCCCCAAAGAAATCCCCAAATCCCCAAACACGACACAAATGTTTGATTGAGGTGAGCTCCACTTTAAAGCAGCTCCAGTGTGAGGAGCTGCCACACACCGACCCTCAGAGCTCTGGACCCTCACACCATCTCACACTTCTTACTGGTCTGCAGACGCTGGGCCAGATGCTCCTGGTCCATCCTCTTCAGGAAGTCCAGGGCGATGTTCAGGACCGCCTCTCTGCTCGGCTCCTCCCCTCACTCTCAGAGCATTCTGGGTAATCTGAGGCCAGGAGCCTGTGGAGCCTCTGCAGCTCCTGCTGGACAAAAGCCACGACCTGCTCCTCCAGACGCTGAAACACACATGTGGAGTTTACAGGCTTCATGGAGACATGAACTTCCACACAAACACAAACACCTCTGTGAGCTCCGTCTGTGGGGGACGTTCTGGTACAGACCTGGAAAACAGAGTCCAGCTCACAGTCTCCTCTGGGGCCCTCTGCGCTCTCCTCTCTGTGGGACAAACAGAACAATGACCCCTGAACTCACACACTGTACAAAGAAGTGGACTGAGGGAGTGTGACGTCCCCACACTGTTTGGCTCCAAATGAAGCTCACTGAGGCTAGCAGTTCTATCAGCTAATCTGGAACCAGGGACCATATGTGGAAATCTGAGCCCGAGTATCATAGCAACCAAAGAGCCAATCAGGAGCAGCGGTATTAAAGGTAACGCCTCTGCGAAGCTGTCAATCAAAACCCTGTTGCTAACGCTAGTGGGAGGGACCTTGGGGAAAGAAGGCGTCTGATTGGTCTGTTCTTAATGTTCAGATCCTGATTTAGAGACAAAATGTTGAAGTCCAAACCCGAGGATCATGTCGACGGGTTCAGACCAACATCCTCAGGTCAGAGTGAGGAGCCCGACAGCAGCAGGTGCAGAGGAGCCACGACTCTTAGGTTCTTTAGGTTCTTACTCTGACTCTGGGCCTGGTTCATTAAACTCTGGAGGTTGAGTCATGGAGCAGTCGCTCTTTAAGTCCAGGTGGTGGCGCCTGCCTGTAAAACATGAGCACAGTTAGACTTTCTGACAGGCAGAGGGGAGTCCTGTTACACTGCAGGACAAACAGAATGTGGAGTGGACTAATATGTCCTTAAATGAGTCCAACATGAGACTATAACATGTCGTAGTGAGTCTGTCACAGTCCAGAGGCCTGAGCTCTCAAACTGATCCTGGATACGTTTGTTTCTCTCAGGAGAAGAAAGAACTTCTGTGGCTGATTATTGCTTCATTCTGATGTTGGAGCTCAGGGTTTTAATGATGCACTTTATTTCAAACAGGTTTATCTCAGTATTTCTCAGGAGGAAAATCTGGAGCTGTGAAATGTGTGACAGGCCGACCCCGACTGTGAGAGGGACTGAAGCTCTGAGCTCTGAGGAGAAGGTGTCGTGGTCTTACTCAGTCTCTGCTCCTGGTTCTGCTCCTGGTTCTTTAAACTCCAGAAGAGGATCCATGGAGCGGTCACTCTTTAAGGACAGAACTTCAGGTATGTTCCTGAAAAACAGGAGTCACAGCGGCTCTTAAGAGACGGCTCTGCTGCAGACCTCCACCCAGAGGACCTCACGTGAGTCGCCTCCATCCACACGTCCCTCAGACACCCCCAAAGTCCCACATTTCATCACTGCTTTTAGCAGCGTCACCTGACTAAAGTTTAGGTGGTTTTAGACCCAAAGCCTTTTCCAAACCTGAACCATTCCAGACTTGAGCCGGACCTTAACCAGACACAGAGCCTACGGCAACACTCAGGGACAAACTCCATCTAACGCCTTTGCTCCAGCCCCACTGGACATGTTGACAGACAGTTCTATTTTGTGACATATTATGTGACTGGTGATTGATTTTTATTATAAACAAACAGTTTTAGAAATGGAGAGGCAAAAAAATAATCAGTTTGCGAAAGCCGCAACACACAATACAATTTTTCGGTCTTCAATGATTTTTAAACGGGCGACAAAAAGCACAAACACCACAGACACGAGGAGAATCTTAGAGACTTTAAATCTTTGCTCTTAGATGCAGCAGGATCAGTGTGAGGAGCACAGGATCTAAAGCTGTGAGGCTGTGATGGCCTCAGCTGTTTTCTCCAGTAAAACCAGTCGCTCTGAGACTCTGAAGTGTTAAAGATCAGACTCTGCACTTCCACTTTAGACACAAACTGTGGGATTATTATGTGTGAAATGTGGAGCCACACTTCAGATCCAGGGTTTTTAAAGCAGAAAAGAGGAGATAAAGTCCACAGGAAGTAGAGTCACTGTGGATGAAACAGACACACGGACGAACTATCCACACTTTTACTTTAAAGAACCAAGAAAACTGGATTCACGGAGCAGCTCTGTGGACTGGGGCAGGATTTACACAGGAGAAACTCTGTGGATGAGACGCTGCACTTTAAATGTACCATGTTACCAGAGCAGAGGGATCATTATTGTCGCTGTTTCCTGAGTTTGTATCTTGTGGCTCAGTGTCCGTCGCTGCTCTGCCCCTGACGCTCTGGTTTATCGTCTGTTGTCGTAGCGTTGCTGATGTTTGTGGCTTTCGCCAGACAGAGCAGCTCAGACACACGTGGACGCAGCGGCTTCACAATCACACATGAACTCGGGGAGAAGCAAATCGCAGCCAAAATCGGGCAAATTCTCCTGTAGTGTGTGGCGGCCTCGAGTGAACTACAGCAGCTGATAAGAGAGGCTTCAGTAAAGTGACACAAATGTGAGGGACGTGTGGGTGGAGGTGCGTCCAGGGGGAGTCTGGGGGCCTCTGGGGGCAGGTCTGCAGACAGACTCAGACTCTCTTGGCTCTTAAGCTGCTGCTGAAAGTTCATTTGAACAGTGCACTCACCCTGGATCAGTGCTGCCCCCTGGAGGCTCCTTCACAGAGTCACTCATCATGGACCTGAGGAAGAGCACAGAAAACAGTGGACAGTGAGTGAGCACGTTTCCCCACACAAAGCTCCAACAGCAGCTGAACGAGCCATTCACAGAAGAATCGTGACGTCCCAAGACACAAATTACAGTTAGAAATGTACAATAATTAACCCTGAAGACTCGACGACATCGTCCACGACTCAGAGGAACATGTTTGTATAACCGCAGAACTTTAACGGTAAAAGACAGAAACGTCCTTTTCCCCTCTGAAAGTGCAGACACAGAGGTTTCCGTACATTTCTGCGGCTTTATCCTACGTCACACTCACGCTGTGTGATGACTTGAGCAAAACGAGTGAACATCTGCACCGACACGTCTGAAATGTTCCATAATATGGCATTAAACAGCTGTCTCCATGGAGCTGAGCGGGTGACGCTGCCTGGCCAAGTTACAGGTCGGATCTGTGGAGACGGCTGAATTTACCCACAGCATCCGACGAGTTTCCCCCATTTTGTTGCAGCGCAGTTTATAGAAACTTACTTTACTTTCACTTCCTGCTAAAACCACACGTCCAAAACCGGATTAAACCAGAACTAAACCAAGACTAAAACAGGACTAAAACAGGACTAAAACAGGACTAAAACAGGACTAAAACAGGACTAAAACAGGACTGAACCAGGACTAAAAACAGGACTGAACTAGGTCTAAACCCAGATTAAACCCAAACTAAACCAGGACTGAACCAGGACTAAACCAGGTCCGAACTAGGTCTAAACCAGGACTAACCCAAAATAAAGACTTTCCGTCTGTTGCCTGTTGAACTCGTCGGTTGGAGCCGTTCGGTGTCGGAGAAAAAACTGTGGACGATCCTCAGGCGAGTCACTTCTGCTGTGGACACTGAGGTCACTTCCTGCTGCAACACACGTCTGAAACCAGGACTGGACCAGGACTGGACCAGGACTAAACCAGGACTAAACCAGGTCTAAACCAGGACTGAACCAGGACTGAACCAGGACTGATCCAGGACTAAACTATGAATAAACCAGGTCTAAATCAGGTCTAAACCAGGTCTAAACCAGGTCTAAACCAGGTCTAAACCAGGTCTAAACCAGGATTAAACCAGGATTAAACCAGGACTAAACCAGGTCTAAACCAGGTCTAAACCAGGTCTAAACCAGGTCTAAATCAGGTCTAAACCAGGTCTAAACCAGGTCTAAACCAGGATTAAACCAGGACTAAACCAGGTCTAAACCAGGTCTAAACCAGGATTAAACCAGGACTAAACCAGGTCTAAACCAGATCTAAACCAGGTCTAAACCAGGACTAAACCAGGTCTAAACCAGGTCTAAAGCAGCATTTCAGAACATGTTTGCAAAGGTCTAAACCTTTGCAAACATGTACCTACCTCTAAACGGAGGTAAAACAGTGTCCCAGGATAAATGTGGCCTTATATACCCGTATCAAGTGTGCAAGTCACGCCACTCTGTCTAGCTGCGACTGGCCCACACACTCACCTGTTGGCACAAAGACAAGACCACAAACGACAATGGTAACTGCCTTTTCCTTCTCTGCCACCATAACAACCTGCTGATTTCCCCAGAATCTCATCCATCACTGGACTTGGTACAGCCCAGATGGCAGAACCAGGAAAGCGCCAAACCACATCCTCATATCTCGACGCTGGAAGTCGTTTGTCACCAACTACCGTGTTTATAGAGGAGCAGAGCTTGGCAGCACCGACCACCGCCTGCTCGTGGCCCAGCTTAAGCTAAAGCTGCGAGCCAACCAGCACATCAAGACCCCGCCTCACCCGGACTCCTTCCTACTCACTGATCCAAACATCGCCGCAGACTTCAGCCGCTCCTTCCGCCGTACCTTCGATGCCCTGGCCCCGGACAAAGTGACCGACTGGACAACCTTTAAGGAGGGCGTTATTCAGTCAGCTTATAATGTCCTTGGATGCTCACAAACTTCCCCGAAAAAGTCTTGACACTTGACATTATCGACCGCCGGTGCGAGGGGGCAACCTGTCAGGAGTACCGGCGACTGAACCACCTGCACAATGTGGCTATAGCCGAGGACCGTGAGAGGTTCTGGAAGGCAGAAGCTGAACACCTAGAGCACATGTGTCACACTCAAGGCCCGCGGGCCACATGTGGGCCGCCAAGTAATTTTATGTGGCCCGCGAGAGCTTAAAAGATCCGAATATCTAAAAATAAATAGGTCAACAGCTTGCTTTGACCAAAAACTACATTTCCCATGATGCCTGTCGACTATGACACCCGCAATGACGGTTCACTGCCACTACGCGGGAGTGTTTTCACATCAATGCTAATGAGTGAACCTGAGAAATAAATAATGATCCCAAAATGTCAAGGAAGAGAAAAGTTGATGCAGATGGAAGACTGTTTCATGAAAGGTGGGAAGCCGAATACTTGTTTGTGCTTCAAGGAGAAAAACCGGTCTGCCTTTTGTGTTATGAGGCAGTGTCGGTTATCAAAGAATACAATCTGCGGCGGCATTTTGACTCTAAACACGGAGCCAAGTACGCCAAAGCTAGCCTTCCAGAAAAGCTTAAAATTGCCCAAGAATTAAAAGACAAACTGCGGTTGCAAAGTGTGTTCACAAAATCCACAACCAAAAACAATGCAGGAGTGAAAGCTAGCTTTATTGTGGCTGAAGAAATCGCCCATTCTTCCAAGTCTTTTTCAGAGGGAGCGTTTTGAAGCAGTGCATGCTAAAGGTCTTTGAACAGGTGTGTCCCGACGAGTTACAGACATTTAAAAATGTTCGTTTATCAAGAAACACCATCGCTGTGAGAGTTAAGGAACTATCAGACAATCTTGAAAAACAACTGGCCGAGGAGACACGCAGCTACACGGCTTTGTCATTAGCTGTTGATGAAAGCACAGACAACACGGATACAGCACAGTTATCAATTTTTATTAGAGGCGTAAAGTCGGATCTCTCCGTCACCGAGAAGCTGTTGGATGTAGCAGCAATGCATGGGACCACAACGGGGAAGGACATTTTTGAGGCGGTGGAGAAATCTGTAAGCAAAACTGCATTGCCCTGGGAAAAGTTGGTCGGATTAACTACAGACGGTGCAGCGGCAATGTGTGGAGCAAAAGTGGGCTTGGTCGGACTAATGAAGGGGAAAATGCAAAAAATGAACTGTCACACGCCTCTGATAGCTTATCATTGCATTATCCATCAAGAAGCTTTGTGTGGGAAAGTGCTGGGGATGGATGACATAGTGACCACAGTCATGAAAGTAGTAAACTTCATTTGGGCGCGAGGCTCGAATCATCATCAGTTCCAGCTGTTGTTGCAGGAGAGGGCCTCGGACCACGAGGATCTGCCATACCATACAGAAGTGCGGTGGCTGAGTAGGAGCAAGTGATTTTTTGAGCTCAGGGAAGACATTGCTCTTTTTATGCAGAGTAAAGGAAAACCCTTGTCTGAACTGTCAGATCCAAAGTGGCTGTATGACTTTGCTGTGTTGTGTGACATAACCGAGCATCTCGCCCACCTGAATCAGAAGCTGCAGGGATACAAACAAGTAATCACGCAGATGTCCGACACGATCACGGCTTTCCAGCGTAAACTAGACCTATGGATATGCCAAGTGAAACAGAACAATCTTGGCCACTTTCCTGTTTGTCAGAGCATGTCAGCCTCATTTCCTGATACTTTTTCATGTGCTCAGTTAGCTACCAAACTGAGCCTGTTACAAGCTGAGTTTGTTCGGCGTTTCTCAGACTTCAGAGCACAGTGGTCTGTTTTTGACATATTTGCCAATCCTTTCACCACCGACGTGTGCACTGCACCCCAACACCTTCAGATGGAGTTAATTGAGCTTCAGAGCGACACTAGTCTGAGAGCAAAGTTCCAGGATGCTGCAATCCAGGACTTTTACCGTCTGCTGCCCCCTGATTCGATGCCACAGCTTCGACATCATGCTGCCCGTGTTTTGTCCATGTTTGGGAGCACCTATCTATGTGAACAGATGTTTTCCATAATGAATCTGAACAAAAACCAGCACAGATCACGCCTTACTGATGACAACCTCCATGCTGTTTTACGGATTGCCTCAGCACAGGACCTCAAACCAGACATTGACACACTAGTAACAGGAAAACGGTGTCAGGCATCTGGACAGAAAACACACAGGAAAGCATTTAAAAAAATCAATTAAAATATAATAACATGTAATTGAACCAAGAACAAGAATAGTTAAACTCTGTGCAATTTAATGATTATGCTTGCATTTTGTTTTGTTTGTTGTTTTCAGAACATGATGAATGAATGGGAGAGACTGAGGGTAGGGATCCACTTGGTGTGTTCAGTGACAGGCAGCATCTCCTCTTCAAAAACCTAAAGCTTGACCAATATAGTTGTTCGCTGAGTCAACTGTTATGTTGTTGTTTTTTGTTGACTACATATTTATATGTAGCTGCAGTTACAGTTATTTAGTGTATGCAGGTTTTATGCATGTATGCAGACAAATTATTTTAATAAAAACTGTAATAAAAATCAGTTGGACGCAAGGCTGTGTTCAGTTACTGTTACATGTGGCCCTTTGAAGACAGCCATTATGCTGATGTGGCCCTCGGTGAAAATGAGTTTGACACCCCTGACCTAGAGGCTGCGGCCAACAACAACATGAGTCGGGTCTTTAGTTAAGCGTCAAGCCCGTAATGGTCCATGCATCAAGACAGCCCTGGTGAAAGCTTCTGATGGCCACCTCTTAACAACTGAAGCAACCTGCCTCGAACGCTGGAAAGAGCACTTCAGCCTCCTGCAGCACGGCTCCATCCCGGCTGATTCCATCACCACAGCCGCTGCAAATGTTGCATCCACCAGCAACGCTTGCAGCACAGACCCTGTCACCCCAGAGGAAGTCAGAGCTGCTCTGAATAAAATCAACAACAGGAAGGCCCCCGGCATCTGTGCCATAACTGCTGAGATGCTGAAATCTGGTGATGACGGCATTGTTAAGTGACTCACCTACATATTCAACCAGGTGTGGGAGACAGAGGCTTCCCAGCGACTGGACCAGAGGGGTCATCCCACCCTTCTGGAAATGCAAGGGTGACAGGCTAGACTGTTGCAACCACAGAGGCATTAACCTTCTCTCCATCCTCAGCAAGCTCTTCACCAGGATCTCACTCACCCGTGCTCTCCCAGCCTTCAGAAGCATCCGCCGTCCCCAGCAGGCTTCATGCCTAACCGCTCCACAACAGACCACATCTCCACGTTCATCTGCTGACAGAGAAGACCTATGAAGACCGACATCTCTACATCGGGTTCACAGATCTGAAGGCTGCCTTTGACACCGTCTGCCATGCTTCACTGTGGAGTATCCTACAGGCCCTTGGAGCACCACCCAAGATCGTCGCACTACTCGAGCTGCTTTACGGTAACGCACAGAGCTGTGTCCGCGTTAACGGCAGAGACTCTGACTGGTTTCCCTTCTCCAGTGGCGTCCGTCAGGGCTGCGTGGCTGCTCCTGACCTCTTCAACTGCATCACTGACCATCTGATGCTCAAGGTCTGTGAGTTTCCCCGGAGTGTCCTTTGGCGACTACCACCTGACTGACCTGGAGTACGCTGACGACACCATTCTGCTCAGCACATCCTACAGCTGAGAGATGCTCTGGGCATATACAGTGAAGAGGCAGGGAAGCTTGGCCTCCAAGTGAGCTGGGCTAACACCAAATGTATGTATGTCGGTGATGGGCCGGATCCACCCCCCCTGCAGCTTGGCAATGACATTGTAGAGCCTGTCAAGTACTTTGTGTACCTGGGGTCCATAGTGACCGACAACAGAGACCTAAATCCAGAGATCAAGCGCAGAAGAGCCCTGACAGCAACAGCCCTGCAGTCCCTCTGGCAGCATCTATCATCTCCTGCATGATGAAGCTCCGGATATATAATTCGGCTGCCAGAGTAGATGGCCTCGATAGCAGAGCTCTCCGCACCATCGAAGACATCAGGTGGCCCCGGCAAGTTTCCAACCAGGTGCTCAGAGCTCGCATGCGCCAGCCCAGAGCATCTTGCCTGTCTGCGCAACACCACACCCGCTGGTTCGGTCATGTCCTCCGCCTTCCTGCTGACCATCCCACAAGAGCCTCCAGTTTGATCCAAAGGCAGCAGGCTGGAAACGACCACGAGTCAAGCCCAGCACTCGATGGCCTGACGTCATCGCGGGCGACCTCCAACAACTTGGAGTCACCGTGGAGGAGGCAGAGCAGCTGGCCCAAGACCCCAGCACTGGAAAAAACTGGTTCATCTGGTCGGCTCAAAGCACGGGGATGGGACGCCCCCCCTTCTCTGGAGCCCTAAGTAAGTAAGTAAGTAAGTAGCCACTGATATGGACAAGAATTTATGAACCTTCAGAACAATTGTTTAATGATTTATTAACAAATTAGATAATTGATGATACTGGATTGGTAATATTTCTCACATTTGTTGAGTGGTGCCCCAAAACTCTCCATAGTCAAAGCCAAACACACAAAGGCCACGTGAGTCCAGCTTTAATTCCAATCTGTAATATCAATTCCCCCCTTGAATACTACAACAGAAGGCTGAACACTAATGTGATAAATGGGACTTTAAATGTCCGAGTTAAAGTGTAACTCTGGCACATTTGAAGCTAAAGAACGTTTCTAGAGGAGGTGGAATTCTGTCAGAAGCCAAAAAACGGCACAGATCAGTGTTTCCTCAGTGGAGAATCTGACTGTGTGTGAGTCTGTGAAGGCAACAAACTAGTGCAGTGATGGGGCAAGTTCTGAACTAGTGTAGTGATGGGGCAAGTTCTGAACTAGTGTAGTGATGGGGGCAAGTTCTGACCTAGTGTAGTGATGGGGGCAAGTTCTGAACTAGTGTAGTGATGGGGGCAAGTTCTGAACTAGTGTAGTGATGGGGGCAAGTTCTGAACTAGTGTAGTGATGGGGCAAGTTCTGAACTAGTGTAGTGATGGGGGCAAGTTCTGAACTAGTGTAGTGATGGGGGCAAGTTCTGACCTAGTGTAGTGATGGGGCAAGTTCTGAACTAGTGTAGTGATGAGGGGAAGTTCTGACCTAGTGTAGTGATGGGGGCAAGTTCTGAACTAGTGTAGTGATGGGGGCAAGTTCTGAACTAGTGTAGTGATGGGGCAAGTTCTGAACTAGTGTAGTGATGGGGGCAAGTACTGAACTAGTGTAGTGATGGGGGCAAGTTCTGAACTAGTGTAGTGATGGGGCAAGTACTGAACTAGTGTAGTGATGGGGGCAACTTCTGAACTAGTGTAGTGATGGGGGCAAGTACTGAACTAGTGTAGTGATGGGGGCAAGTTCTGAACTAGTGTAGTGATGGGGGCAACTTCTGAACTAGTGTAGTGATGGGGCAAGTGTATTGATGGGGGCAAGTTCTGAACTAGTGTAGTGATGGGGGCAAGTACTGAACTAGTGTAGTGATGGGGGCAAGTACTGAACTAGTGTAGTGATGGGGGCAAGTTCTGAACTAGTGTAGTGATGGGGGCAAGTACTGAACTAGTGTAGTGATGGGGCAAGTCCTGAACTAGTGTAGTGATGGGGCAAGTACTGATCTAGTGTAGTGATGGGGGCAAGTTCTGAACTAGTGTAGTGATGGGGGCAAGTACTGAACTAGTGTAGTGATGGGGCAAGTTCTGAACTAGTGTAGTGATGGGGTAAGTTCTGAACTAGTGTAGTGATGGGGCAAGTTCTGACCTAGTGTAGTGATGGGGGCAAGTTCTGAACTAGTGTAGTGATGGGGGCAAGTTCTGAACTAGTGTAGTGATGGGGGCAAGTTCTGAACTAGTGTAGTGATGGGGGCAAGTTCTGAACTAGTGTAGTGATGGGGGCAAGTCCTGAACTAGTGTAGTGATGGGGTAAGTTCTGAACTAGTGTAGTGATGGGGCAAGTTCTGACCTAGTGTAGTGATGGGGGCAAGTTCTGAACTAGTGTAGTGATGGGGGCAAGTTCTGAACTAGTGTAGTGATGGGGGCAAGTTCTGAACTAGTGTAGTGATGGGGCAAGTCCTGAACTAGTGGAGTGATGGGGCAAGTTCTGAACTAGTGAAGTGATGGGGCAAGTCCTGAACTAGTGCAGTGATGGGGCAAGTTCTGAACTAGTGTAGTGTTGGGGGCAAGTCCTGAACTAGTGTAGTGATGGGGTAAGTTCTGAACTAGTGTAGTGATGGGGCAAGTTCTGACCTAGTGTAGTGATGGGGCAAGTTCTGAACTAGTGTAGTGATGGGGGCAAGTTCTGAACTAGTGTAGTGATGGGGCAAGTTCTGAACTAGTGTAGTGATGGGGCAAGTTCTGAACTAGTGTAGTGATGGGGCAAGTACTGAACTAGTGTAGTGATGGGGGCAAGTACTGAACTAGTGTAGTGATGGGGCAAGTTCTGAACTAGTGTAGTGATGGGGGCAAGTTCTGAACTAGTGCAGTGATGGGGGCAAGTTCTGAACTAGTGTAGTGATGGGGCAAGTCCTGAACTAGTGCAGTGATGGGGCAAGTTCTGAACTAGTGTAGTGATGGGGCAAGTTCTGAACTAGTGTAGTGATGGGGGCAAGTTCTGAACTACTGTAGTGATGGGGGCAAGTTCTGAACTAGTGTAGTGATGGGGCCAAGTTCTGGACTAGTGTAGTGATGGGGGCAACTTCTGAACTAGTGTAGTGATGGGGGCAAGTTCTGAACTAGTGTAGTGATGGGGGCAAGTTCTGAACTAGTGTAGTGATGGGGGCAAGTTCTGAACTAGTGTAGTGATGGGGGCAAGTTCTGAACTAGTGCAGTGATGGGGGCAAGTTCTGAACTAGTGTAGTGATGGGGGCAAGTTCTGAACTAGTGTAGTGATGGGGCAAGTTCTGAACTAGTGTAGTGATGGGGGCAAGTTCTGAACTAGTGTAGTGATGGGGGCAAGTTCTGACCTAGTGTAGTGATGGGGCAAGTTCTGAACTAGTGTAGTGATGAGGGGAAGTTCTGACCTAGTGTAGTGATGGGGGCAAGTTCTGAACTAGTGTAGTGATGGGGGCAATTCTGAACTAGTGTAGTGATGGGGCAAGTTCTGAACTAGTGTAGTGATGGGGCAAGTACTGAACTAGTGTAGTGATGGGGGCAAGTACTGAACTAGTGTAGTGATGGGGCAATTTCTGAACTAGTGTAGTGATGGGGGCAACTTCTGAACTAGTGTAGTGATGGGGGCAAGTACTGAACTAGTGTAGTGATGGGGGCAAGTTCTGAACTTGTGTAGTGATGGGGGCAACTTCTGAACTAGTGTAGTGATGGGGCAAGTACTGATGGGGGCAAGTTCTGAACTAGTGTAGTGATGGGGGCAAGTACTGAACTAGTGTAGTGATGGGGGCAAGTTCTGAACTAGTGTAGTGATGGGGGCAAGTTCTGAACTAGTGTAGTGATGGGGGCAAGTACTGAACTAGTGTAGTGATGGGGGCAAGTTCTGAACTAGTGTAGTGATGGGGCAAGTCCTGAACTAGTGTAGTGATGGGGCAAGTACTGATCTAGTGTAGTGATGGGGGCAAGTTCTGAACTAGTGTAGTGATGGGGCAAGTTCTGAACTTGTGTAGTGCTGGGGCAAGTTCTGTACTTGTGTAGTGATGGGGCAAGTTCTGACCTAGTGTAGTGATGGGGGCAAGTTCTGAACTAGTGTAGTGATGGGGGCAAGTTCTGAACTAGTGTAGTGATGGGGCAAGTTCTGAACTAGTGTAGTGATGGGGGCAAGTTCTGAACTAGTGTAGTGATGGGGGAAAGTAATGAACTAGTGTAGTGATGGGGAAAGTTATGAACTAGTGTAGTGATGGGGCAAGTTCTGACCTAGTGTAGTGATGGGGGCAAGTTCTGAACTAGTGTAGTGATGGGGGCAAGTTCTGAACTAGTGTAGTGATGGGGGCAAGTTCTGAACTAGTGTAGTGATGGGGCAAGTCCTGAACTAGTGCAGTGATGGGGCAAGTTCTGAACTAGTGTAGTGATGGGGCAAGTCCTGAACTAGTGCAGTGATGGGGCAAGTTCTGAACTAGTGTAGTGATGGGGGCAAGTCCTGAACTAGTGTAGTGATGGGGTAAGTTCTGAACTAGTGTAGTGATGGGGCAAGTTCTGACCTAGTGTAGTGATGGGGGCAAGTTCTGAACTAGTGTAGTGATGGGGGCAAGTTCTGAACTAGTGTAGTGATGGGGCAAGTTCTGAACTAGTGTAGTGATGGGGGCAAGTTCTGAACTAGTGTAGTGATGGGGCAAGTAGGGAACTAGTGTAGTGTTGGGGGCAAGTTCTGAACTAGTGTAGTGATGGGGCAAGTTCTGAACTCGTGTAGTGATGGGGGCAAGTTCTGAACTAGTGTAGTGATGGGGCAAGTTCTGAACTAGTGTAGTGATGGGGAAAGTTCTGAACTAGTGTAGTGATGGGGCAAGTTCTGAACTAGTGTAGTGATGGGGGCAAGTTCTGAACTACTGAAGTGATGGGGGCAATTACTGAACTAGTGTAGTGATGGGGGCAAGTTCTGAACTAGTGCAGTGATGGGGGCAACTTCTGAACTAGTGTAGTGATGGGGGCAAGTTCTGAGCTAGTGTAGTGATGGGGGCAAGTTCTGAACTAGTGTAGTGATGGGGCAAGTTCTGAACTAGTGCAGTGATAGGGCAAGTTCTGAACTAGTGTAGTGATGGGGCAAGTTCTGAACTAGTGTAGTGATGGGGGCAAGTTCTGAACTACTGTAGTGATGGGGGCAAGTACTGAACTAGTGTAGTGATGGGGGCAAGTTCTGAACTAGTGTAGTGATGGGGGCAACTTCTGAACTAGTGTAGTGATGGGGGCAAGTTCTGAACTAGTGTAGTGATGGGGGCAAGTTCTGAACTAGTGTAGTGATGGGGCAAGTACTGAACTAGTGTAGTGATGGGGGCAACTTCTGACCTAGTGTAGTGATGGGGGCAAGTACTGAACTAGTGTAGTGATGGGGGCAAGTACTGAACTAGTGTAGTGATGGGGGCAAGTTCTGAAGTAGTGTAGTGATGGGGCAAGTTCTGAACTAGTGTAGTGATGAGGGCAAGTTCTGACCTAGTGTAGTGATGGGGGCAAGTACTGAACTAGTGTAGTGATGGGGCAAGTCCTGAACTAGTGTAGTGATGGGGCAAGTTCTGAACTAGTGTAGTGATGGGGCAAGTTCTGAACTAGTGCAGTGATGGGGCAAGTTCTGAACTAGTGCAGTGATGGGGGCAAGTTCTGAACTAGTGTAGTGATGGGGCAAGTTCTGAACTAGTGCAGTGATGGGGGCAAGTTCTGAACTAGTGTAGTGATGGGGCAAGTTCTGAACTAGTGTAGTGATGGGGGCAAGTTCTGAACTAGTGTAGTGATGGGGCAAGTTCTGAACTAGTGTAGTGATGGGGGCAAGTACTGAACTAGTGTAGTGATGGGGGCAAGTTCTGAACTAGTGTAGTGATGGGGGCAAGTACTGAACTAGTGTAGTGATGGGGGCAAGTTCTGAACTAGTGTAGTGATGGGGCAAGTTCTGAACTAGTGCAGTGATGGGGGCAAGTTCTGAACTAGTGTAGTGATGGGGGCAAGTTCTGAACTAGTGTAGTGATGGGGGCAAGTTCTGAACTAGTGTAGTGATGGGGGCAAGTTCTGAACTAGTGTAGTGATGGGGCAAGTTCTGAACTAGTGTAGTGATGGGGCAAGTTCTGAACTTCCACGTAAAATGGCAATTTGCTGCACACTTAAGAAGCTTAACACCACTTTCGACAAATTGTTTCTCCTCACGGCGAGAAGGTCCCAGGTAGGATTCTGGGCGGGGTTTTTGTGTGTGGAGTTTGCATGTTCTCATTGTGTCTGGGCAAGTTTCCTCCGGTTTCCACCAACAACCTGCAGATTTAGGCTCTTCTCTCAGACTGAACACACGCTGTTCCACCTTGTGATGTCATCATGTGGCGACACAGGAAGTGCTCCATTGTGTTTTTAAAAAAAGTCCTGGAATCGCCCGATCTCGACTGAACTAAAGGGAAAAGGGGCTGTTCACTTGGAAACTGCCACTTCATGACATCACGAGGTGGAACAGAGCGTTTGGAGCTTTAGAGACGTAGACAGACGAGTAATAAAGAGTTACTCAAACATGTTTAATAATGATACGTTTATTTGGGTATTTCAGAAATGATAAATTGCATAGATACATGAGGGCAATTATTTTATGTTACTGATCACAAATATAATCTCCAAAAAAAAATAAAAAATCCTTCAGTTCTGAAACAAAACACAAGTCCAGGACCAGGATTAAACCAGGACCAAACCAGGACTGAACAAGGACTAAAAAGTTCCTAAATGTGCTGTGTTTGGTGTAAGAGAAGAACAGACGAGACACTGAGGAGCACAAGAGCTCACAGAGAAGGGCGTCCTGCAGGGGGCGCTAGGACCTCCTCACCTACAACAGAGACACAGAACTGTCCCCCCGCCCCCCCCTCAGTCCAAAGCCCAAGAACAGAGGCTCAGTAAAGGAGGCGCTGAAGGTGTGGAGGTGGAACAGACTTTCTCCAGAGACCTGAAAGAAGGACAGAACTCCAGCCTCACAGTCCAGGAACACACCCACAGTGAAGGAGGAGAAGGAGGAGAGGAGGAGTTCATACGCACTCCTCTCATCTCTCTTAAGAAGTGAAAACACATCAGTCCTTTTTGTCTCATTGTTTTTGTGTAAAAAAGAGAATTCTCCTCTCTGGATCCTCATCGTCCAGGACTGATCATTGTGTCCAAACTCACACTCCAAACCGTCTCCTCTTCTTCTGATTCCTCTGTAACTCACGGCTACATCAACATTCCCCCTGAACTCCACCTCCCAGTAACAGCGCCCCCTGAGGCCGGAGGAGCCCAGGACCTGAGGCCAGTGTGTGAATCTGTCCTCATGAGGAGGAGGACGACGTGACTGAGTGAATTCCACAGTCCGTTTGTCCTCAGACACTGTGAGTTTTCCGTGTGCCGTGTTTGGATCCAGGGTGAGCTCACAATAATCTGAAACAAACACAACAATCAGGACTAAAGTTGTAAAGAGTTTGTCCTGAAAGAGCGACTGAGGTAAACTTCACATTATTCTCATGTTTTCTAATGTTTCTATCAAGAGGAAGAACAGGAAACACTTGAGTGTTTTTATTCTAACGTCCTGATGAGTTGGATCCATTTTCCTGTCGTTTGAAATGGCGTCTGTGTAAATAAATGAGAACAGATCATTGGATCATTTCTGTTGTAAGACGCTCGTCTTGGCTCATGTCGGGCTCCAAAATCCTCTTTGTTTAGTTCAGTTCAAACCCTCATCAGTGTTTTCAACGCTTCAAATCCTCTTCAAAAGTTCTCGTGCACTTTGAAAATGTGTGATTTTTGTGGAGCTGCAGCTCGTCTCGTCCCTAAATGTGTTCACAAGTTCTTTGGAATAAATAAATCCAGATCTGCCCAGACACGTGTCAGTCCCACAAGTGAAGCTCGACCCATTCAAATAATACTCACATTTTCTGACACCTGGAACCATCCAGCGCTTTCCAGAAGGATCCAACCTGGAACACACAAGTCCAGTTTAGACCAGACCAGAGACCAGACCAGAGACCAGACCAGAGACCAGACCAGAGACCAGACCAGAGACCAGAGACCAGAGACCAGAGACCAGACCAGAGACCAGACCAGAGACCAGACCAGAGACCAGACCAGAGACCAGAGACCAGACCAGAGACCAGACCAGAGACCAGAGACCAGACCAGAGACCAGACCAGAGACCAGAGACCAGACCAGAGACCAGACCAGAGACCAGAGACCAGACCAGAGACCAGACCAGAGACCAGAGACCAGACCAGAGACCAGACCAGAGACCAGAGACCAGAGACCAGAGACCAGACCAGAGACCAGACCAGAGACCAGACCAGAGACCAGACCAGAGACCAGAGACCAGAGACCAGAGACCAGACCAGACCAGAGACCAGACCAGAGACCAGACCAGAGACCAGACCACAGACCAGACCACAGACCAGACCAGAGACCAGACCAGAGACCAGAGACCAGAGACCAGAGACCAGACCAGAGACCAGAGACCAGACCAGAGACCAGACCAGAGACCAGAGACCAGAGACCAGACCAGAGACCAGAGACCAGAGACCAGAGACCAGAGACCAGAGACCAGACCAGAGACCAGAGACCAGACCAGAGACCAGACCAGAGACCAGAGACCAGAGACCAGACCAGAGACCAGAGACCAGAGACCAGAGACCAGAGACCAGACACCAGACCAGAAACCAGACCAGAGACCAGACCAGAGACCAGACCAGAGACCAGAGACCAGAGACCAGAGACCAGAGACCAGACCAGACCAGAGACCAGACCAGAGACCAAACCAGAGACCAGACCAGAGACCAGACCAGAGACCAGACCAGAGACCAGAGACCAGAGACCAGAGACCAGAGACCAGAGACCAGAGACCAGACCAGAGACCAGAGACCAGACCAGAGACCAGACCAGAGACCAGAGACCAGAGACCAGACCAGAGACCAGAGACCAGAGACCAGAGACCAGAGACCAGACCAGAGACCAGACCAGAGACCAGACCAGAGACCAGAGACCAGAGACCAGACCAGAGACCAGAGACCAGAGACCAGACCAGAGCAGAGTCTCACCTGACGGTCAGCAGGGGGCGCTGGTCCTGCAGAGCGGTCAGGAGCTCTGCTGAGGCTCCTGGATGGTTGTAGCTCAGGTCGAAGTGTCTCAGGTGGGAGGAGGCGGAGCTCAGAGCTGAGGCCAGAGCAGCTCCGCCCCTTTCTGAGACCAGACACCCAGACAGCCTAAAGACACAGATTACACTCATGTGAACACAAGGGGGCAGCATTACACTCATGTGAACACAAGGGGGCAGCATTACACTCATGTGAACACAAGGGGGCAGCATTACACTCATGTGAACACAAGGGGGCAGCATTACACTCATGTGAACACATGAGGTGTTTATTCATATTGATTTAAAAACGTCCTAATTTAGACTTTTAGATCGTTTTTTAAGTATTTATCAAAGAAAACGCTCCTGAGATGAAATGTGCATTTATTTAAGTCTGGAAAACACATTTGAAGCCAAATAAACAGGAGAGTTTGACACTGGTGAGACGTGAGACGAGGCTGATCTGGATCTGCACTCGGACGCAGCGATACAGGTTTCCCTCCATTCGATATGTGTCTCCATACACGGGGCACGATATCGATTCCATTTCTCCTGGATTTTTCTGCTCCTCAGTTTAATATAATCCCACTGTGAGATTAAGAATCAGGATCATTACACACGACGCCTGACAGTAGAACTGCTGTAAAGTTGAGTTTATATGTGACGTGTTTTAGTTCAGTTCAGATTTACAGCTCAGAGTTTGGATTCAGTGGAAATAAGAACAGAACTTTCTCAGCCTGTTGTATATTTTAGAATATCCCAGTCGACTCTGAACACAGACTGCAGTGGAGCTGCACTATCGCACTTTTCCTGCACACGTTTTCTGAGTGAAAGAGTGTGAGACTGTGTATCTGGAGGCGTCGCGTGTGCGTGTACGAGCGCCTTTGATTAAAGCCCCTGTGAAGCCAAAAGTGATTCTAGAGGATTTAAAGTTCATATCTTTGTCTTTTCTGCAAAGGGGACCTCACAGTGATGCAGTGTGAGGGCCGAGGGGCAGAGTGCATCATGGGAGCGTCTGACCTGAGCGTCTCCAGTCTGCAGGGGGCGCTCTTCAGTCCAGCACACAGCAGCTCCACTCCTGAGTCCTGGAGGTCGTTGTGACTGAGATCCAAGTGTGTGAGACTGGAGGAGCTGAGGACTGAGGCCAGAGGAGCACAGCTGAGCTCCGTCAGGTTACAGCAGGACAGACTGAGGACAGAGAGGGACATTAGAGCACAGAGCAGAGGGCGGCTCAGACAAACACCAAAACTCTGGGCCATCTCCACCATAAGACCAGTGCATTTTATGGACAATGGGGAAACCTGTGAGGAGCAGTGGACCATCTCCAGACCTGGAGCCTGCGTCTTACTCTCCACTTCACTCCACACTTTACGTGTTTCATGTTTTTATGTGTCATGTGTGAAAGTGTGAAAGTGAAGCCAGACACGTGACTTCACTGTAAAGTCATTTCCCCACCAGGACAAATAGTTTTCATCTGCCTGTTCTTAAGTCTGAGCCTCTGCAGAGCCTCTACACTCAGTGTCGCTGTCGGCTTTGGCCGTAGCATTAGCCACGATCTGTCAGACTCCCCTCACAACTCAGAGGAAAATCAGCTGCAGTTAGATCACCATTTTACACATTTCACACCATCCCCAAAGAAATCCCCAAATCCATCTGGACTCATCAGGAGTGATATGATAAGGCCCTGTCCTAACAGCCTTCTCGCTGTGAGCTGAGTGCAGCCACCATGAGTCTGGACTCACATGGCTTTGGTGGAGGCCTTGACGACCGGCAGCAGATTCAGCAGAGCCTTGTGTGAACGACTGTATTTCCTCAGGTCAAACTCCTCCAGGTCTGAGTCTGAGGACAGTAAGAGGAAGGACAGAGCCGACCACTGAGCAGGAGACAGTTTCTCTGCCTCCAGACGTCCTTCTCTCATGTTCTTCTGTATCTCCTGCACCAGACTGTGGTCGTTCAGCTCGTTCAGACAGTGGAACAGGTTCAGACTTCTCTCTGCAGACACACCCTCTTCATTCAGCTTCTGTTTGATGTACTTTACTGTCTCCTGATTGGTCCGTTCACTTCCTGTGTGAGTCAGCAGACCCTGCAGCAGCCTCTGATTGGTCGGCAGAGACAGCCCCAGGAGGAAGCGCAGGAACAGGTCCAGGTGTCCGTTTGGACTCTGTAAGGCCTGGTCCACAGCAGAGCGGTAGAAGGACTCAGGACTTGTTTGTCTTGTTTGAACAGGTTTAAAAAGTTTAAATCGGGATGATAATGTGTACGTCTGTGTCTTCAGCAGGTTCTGTCCAGAGCTGTAGAAGGTCTGATGGACGTGAAGAGCCGCCAGAAACTCCTGCACACTCAGATGGATGAAGCAGTAGACCTTGTCCTGGTACAGGCCTGGCTCCTCTCTAAAGACCTGTGTGAACACTCCAGAGTAAACTGAGGCCGCTGCAGCGTCCAGCCCACACTCGCTCAGGTCACTCTCGTAGAAGATCAGGTTTCCTTTCTGCAGCTGCTCAAAGGCCACTTTTCCCAGAGACTTCACCATCTCCCTGGTCTCTGGAGTCCAGTGAAGGTCCTCCCCTGATCCCTGGTGATACTTGATGTTCTTGACTTTGGCCTGCACCACCAGGAAGTGGACGTACATCTGTGTGAGAGTCCGGGGCAGCTCTGGTTCCTCTGTTTGTTCCAGAAGCTTCTGTAGAACTGTGGAGAGGATCCAGCAGAAGACCGGGATGCTGCACATGATGTGGAGGCTGCGGATGCTCTTGATGTGGGAGATGACGGCTGTGGCCTGGTCTCTGAACCTCTTCCTGAAGTACTGCTCCTTCTGCGGGTCGGCGAACCCTCTAACCTCTGTCACCATGGAGACGCACTCAGCAGGGATCTGATTGGCCGCAGCGGGTCGTGTGGTTATCCAGAGGCGAGCGGAGGGAAGCAGCCTCCCCTGATGAGGTTCACCAGCAGCACGTGCACTGAGGCCGACTCTGTGGGGTCGCTCAGGACCCGGGTTCGGCTGAAGTCCAGAGGAAGTCTGCACTCGTCCAGACCGTCAAAGATGAAGAGCACCTGGAGCTGTTGGAGGCTGCACAGACCTTTGGATGGACTGAAGAAGTGGTGCAGCAGCTGCACCAGGCTGAACCGTGAGTCTCTGAGCACATTGAGCTCTCTGAAAGTGAACGGGAACAGCAGCTGGAGCTCCTGGTGGGCCCGGCCTTCAGCCCAGTCCAGACTGACCTTCTGAGTCAGCACTGTTTTCCCCACGCCGGCCACGCCCTTCGTCAGCACCGTTCTGATTGGTGGCTGTGTCTCTGTGGTCATTGGCTCCTGTGTGGTCAGCTCTCCTCTGATTGGTCTGTGTGTGGGGACTTTAAACAGCTCTTCACACTTGATGGTCTCTGCAGTGGCTGCTTTTGTGGCTGTGGTCTCGATGTGTCTGGCCTCATGTTGCTCTGTGGACTCTCCCTCTGTGATGTACAGCTCTGTGTAGATCTGCTTCAGTTCACATGAGTTTCCTTCTTTGGCGATGCCCTCACACACACGGCTGAACTTCTGGACCAGGCCTCTCTTCACTTCTCTCTGAACCTTCGAATAGTGACCTGGAAAAAGAGAAATCTGCATAAGAAGTGGAACTCGGACACTCTGGGTTTAGTTTCTGTTAAGTCGGGATAAGTTAAACCCAAACACTTTGCAAATCCTCATCAGCCAATCACAAAGCATTTCTTTACTGCAGCCGTGCACGTCTCACTGACTTCATAAATATGTTTCCAACAGGAGCTTTGTGCTTCAGCTGAGCATCCTCTTCATTCCAACAGAAGAAGGCTGCACAGCTGCAGTTGTGGCTCCAGGGGCGCTCAGCCCCTCTCTTCCCTGACTGTCAGACACAGGTACAGAGTCCTGCTGCCTCTTGTCCACTGTCGGCTGCTGCGCCCGTGACTAAACCTGATCTCTAAAGGGATCACCGCTGGGTGTCTGGCCACACGCTGCTTTCAGGACAGAACTTCACGCTCTGAGGGACGATGGACACAAACACGACACAAATGTTTGATTGAGGTGAGCTCCACTTTAAAGCAGCTCCAGTGTGAGGAGCTGCCACACACCGATCCTCAGAGCTCTGGACCCTCACACCATCTCACACTTCTTACTGGTCCACAGACGCTGGGCCAGATGCTCCCGGTCCATCCTCTTCAGGAAGTCCAGGGCGATGTTCAGGACCGCCTCTCTGCTCGGCTCCTCCCCTCACTCTCAGAGCATTCTGGGTAATCTGAGGCCAGGAGCCTGTGGAGCCTCTGCAGCTCCTGCTGGACAAAAGCCACGACCTGCTCCTCCAGACGCTGAAACACACATGTGGAGTTTACAGGCTTCATGGAGACATGAACTTCCACACAAACACAAACACCTCTGTGAGCTCCGTCTGTGGGGACGTTCTGGTACAGACCTGGAAAACAGAGTCCAGCTCACAGTCTCCTCTGGGGCCCTCTGCGCTCTCCTCTCTGTGGGACAAACAGAACAATGACCCCTGAACTCACACACTGTACAAAGAAGTGTACTGAGGGAGTGTGACGTCCCCACACTGTTTGGCTCCAAATGAAGCTCACTGAGGCTAGCAGTTCTATCAGCTAATCTGGAACCAGGGACCATATGTGGAAATCTGAGCCCGAGTATCATAGCAACCAAAGAGCCAATCAGGAGCAGCGGTATTAAAGGTAACGCCTCTGCGAAGCTGTCAATCAAACCTGTTGCTAACGCTAGTGGGAGGGACCTCGGGGAAAGAAGGCGTCTGATTGGTCTGTTCTTAATGTTCAGATCCTGATTTAGAGACAAAATGTTGAAGTCCAAACCCGAGGATCATGAAGAGCAGGTTCAGACCTGCAGCAGGACTCTGGACCAGTGGACTCACTCTGCCTCTGCAGCAGATCAGAGTGTGGAGGAAAACTACTTTCTCCAGATAAACTCAGACAAGAAGACACAGGTCAGAGTGTTTGGCCACAGAAACACAGAGACAGAGTCAGCGTCACCTCCAGTGTCTCTAAAACCTGCAAATCAGGTGAGAAATCTCAGGGTAATAATGGACTCAGACTTGAACTTTAACAGTCACATCAAATCAAGAACATCTGCACCTTTTACCATCTAAAAACACCAGAAATCTCAGGTCTACTGCAGACGTCACATTAACCCAATATTCTCTGTCACTGACACCATTTTTGAAATGTTGACGGGAAAACCTGAAGGCGTCTGTCATTTTGACACTGAGGGAGACAAACCATAAATTTAAGTCCTTCACACTGGGGATGGGCGTTCGATTACATTTTCTTCATCGATCAGCGGAAGAATTAACGATTGATTTTCAATTAATCATTAACATTTTTCTATTAAAACGATCATCATTATTATTACTATTCCTAATCTGCATGAATAAACTCAACTTTACACCATCTAAACCATCAGCACTACAGACGCATCAGTGTGAGATCAGAATGAGTTTAATGCAGCTTTAAACAGAACTTTAGAACAGCTCACACACTTTTACAGAACGCATCATATGGTTCAAAGGACCATCTGCTCTGACACGTCTGTCATTAGATCTGCTTTTTCACTCTTCCTTTAAAGGAATCTAACTTTTTAGTCCCTGTGGAGAATAAATCCCTCCTCATGAGGACGGCTCAGTGGAATTCTGTGACACTGGAGGGAACACGTTTGGAGAGGACTTCAGAAAAACGGAGAAAAACAAATGAAAAAGAAGAAGAGGAGCCAAAGCTGAGGCGTTTCAGTCCAGGATAAAGCTCACACAGTCCAACGGTTCTAAAGGCTGAATTTAACTCTCAGCAGATCTGACGAGTTTCCTCCATTTTGCTGCTGCGCATTTTCAGATAGTTTCACTTTCACTTTGCGGCCGCTCCTGCTAAAAACACACACGTCTGAAACCGGATTAAACCAGAACTAAACCAGGAATAAGCCCCAAGGTCAAAGCTACAGTGATAAATAAAGAAAACACTGCAGCGAGGGACGAGCTAAACGGGACTGAGAGTAAACCAGGACTAAAGCTTTTAAGCTACGGTGTCGCCTCAAAACTCACAATTTGACTGAAAACGGGACAAAAATGATCGTGACAGGAGAAAAAGCGCTGTGGACGATACTCACGCGAGTGGAGATGCTTCCTGCTGTGAGCTCTCAGTCCGGGGCCGTTTTGTGCTCTTTAAAAGTGGATAAAGTGGAATCAGAGCGGAGCAGCAGTGACGCACACACGGGGACAGGAGCTCCGTCTGATCAGCTTCACAGGTAAAGGCGGAACCTGTGAACCTGGTGCTGCCTTCGCGGCTTCCGTTCATTCCTATCGACAGATACTAAAGTGCCGGAGCTGTATTGTCGCGTTTCCTTCTTTATCGTGCCGGACTATTTCCTTTGCAGAATAATCCAAATGTGTCCCGCACAGGAAAGTGCTCAACGACTTGATGTGGCCGCAGCTTCAGGCGCTCCCTGTGACAGGTGCAGAGCCCGAGAATCAAAATGTGCCACAAAACAAGACAAATGGTCAAGTCCAAAATGTTGTGTGTGTTTTCACTGTGGTGGATGTAGTGTTTAAGTACATAGAGATTTATATAATATGTACAATGATCTATTTCACACAGTTTCACCATCACATCATTTTGACACAATCCCCAGAGTGAAATATTACACAGCATCTTGCTGTGAACACAATAGACAAGATCTTCTGTTTCCAGATCCAGATGTGGTGCACGTGTCCATGGGCTGCAGATGTGCAGCAGAATATGACGCACAAACTGTGACAGGAGGAAGCGGCAGAGCTGCAGGAGGAGCGGCCGCAAACTGTGAACTGGATTCACAGAGCGGGTTTGTGGACTGGGCTCAGTATTTACGGAGGATAAATTCTCTGGATAATGTGGGTGAGACGCTGCACTTTAAATGTACCACGTTACCAGAGCAGAGGGATCATTATTTTCGCTGTTTCCTCAGTTTGTATCTTGTGGCTCAGTGTCAGACTCACGTGGACGCAGCGGCTTCACAATCACACATGAACTCGGAGAGAAGCAAATCGCAGCCAAAATCGGGCAAATTATCCTGTAGTGTGTGGCGGCCTTGAGTGAACTAAAGCAGCTGATAAATCCTATATCACACAAAAGTGACTCCTGTGCTTTAAGTCTCGTTCCCGTGACGTTCCCTCCTCTAAAACACACCCGGAGTTCTGTTTTTGTTTCGCTCACACGTGTTTGAGTTACACTTTACTCTATACTTCATTTATTTTGCCTTCAGTTCGGTAGAGATCGGCGATTCCGCAGCTGAAACCGTCCGAATGATTTTCGTGAAGGTGCGTGGAGTTTAAAAACACAGCGGAGCGCTTCCTGTATCACCACATGATGACATCACAGGGTGGAACAGAACATGTGTGATGAGGGAACAACATTAGAACACTGAGTATAAGGGCCCTCGAAAACACTCTGGGCACTGGTGTTTTGGTGTTTGTCGTTTTGGGCTGAAGTGCTGAAGGTGTGTGGACTTTAAAAACACAGAGGAGCAGCATCTGCACCACCCCGTGACATCACCAGGTGGGACAGAGCGCTCCGCATGTGCTGAGACCTGCACAGTCAAATATCCACAAGTGTTTAAGAGGAAAGAGCTGAAGTCTTAAAATAATCCACCTGCGTTAGACTTAAAACTCTCTCTCCGCTCTCTCAGTACTGATTTAGACCTGGTTTAGTCCTGGTTTAGTCCTGGTTTAGTCCTGGTTTAGTACTGGTTTAGTCCTGGTCCAGTCCTGGTCTAGTCCTGGTCTAGTCCTGGTCTAGTCCTGGTTTAGTCCTGGTCTAGTCCTGGTTTAGTCCTGGTCCAGTCCTGGTCCAGTCCTGGTCCAGTCCTGGTTTAGTTCTGGTCCAGTCCTGGTCCAGTCCTGGTTCAGTCCTGGTTTAGTCCTGGTCCAGTCCTGGTCCAGTCCTGGTCTAGTCTTGGTTCAGCCCTGGTCTAGTCCTGTTTTAGCCCTGCTTTACTCCTGGTCTAGTCCTGGTCTAGTCCTGGTTCAGTCCTGGTCTAGTCCTGGTCTAGACCTGGTCTAGTCCTGGTCTAGTCCTAGTTTAGACCTGGTTCAGTCCTGGTCTAGTCTTAGTTTAGACCTGGTTCAGTCCTGGTCTAGTCCTGGTCTAGTCTTAGTTTAGACCTGGATCAGTCCTGGTCTAGTCCTGGTCTAGACCTGGTCTAGTCCTAGTTTAGACCTGGTTCAGTCCTGGTCTAGTCCTGATTTAGTCCTGATTTATTTGTGGTTTAGTCCTGGTTTAGTCCTAGTCTAGTCCTGGTCTAGGCCTGGTCTAGTCCTGGTTTAGTCCTGGTTTAGTCCTGGTCTAGTCCTGGTTTAGTCCTGCTCTAGTCCTGGTCTAGTCCTGGTCTAGTCCTGCTTTAGTCCTGGTTTAGTCCTGGTCTGGTCCTGCTCTAGTCCTGGTCTAGTCCTGGTTTAGTCCTGGTTAGTCCCGGTTTAGTCCTGGTTTAGTCCTGGTGAGTCCTGGTCTAGTCCTGGTTTAGTCCTGGTTAGTCCTGGTCTAGTCCTGGTTTAGTCCTAGCCTAGTCCTGGTATAGTCCTGATCTTGTTCTGATTTAGTCCTGGTGTCGTCCTGGTTTATTCCTGGTTCCGTCTTGGTCTAGTCCTGGTCTAGTCCTGGTTTAGTCCTGGTTTAGTTCTGGTCTAGTCTTGGTCTAGTCCTGGTCTAGTCCTGGTTTAGTCCTGGTTCAGTCCTGGTTTAGTCCTGGTCTAGTTCTGGTCTAGTCCTGGTTCAGTCCTGGTCTAGTCCTGGTCTAGTTCTGGTCTAGTCCTGGTTCAGTCCTGGTTCAGTCCTGGTCTAGTCCTGGTCTAGTCCTGGTCTAGTCCTGGTTCAGTCCTGGTTCAGTCCTGGTCTAGTCCTGGTCTAGTCCTGGTCTAGTCCTGGTTCAGTCCTGGTCTAGTCCTGGTCTAGTCCTGGTCTAGTCCTGGTCTAGTCCTTGTTGAGTCCAGGTCTAGTCCTGGTTCAGTCCTGGTTTAGTCCTGGTCTAGTCCTGATTTAGTCCTGATTTATTTGTGGTTTAGTCCTGGTTTAGTCCTGGTCTAGTCCTGGTTTAGTCCTGGTTTAGTCCTGGTTTAGTCCTGGTCTAGTCCTGGTTTAGTCCTGGTCTAGTCCTGGTCTAGTCCTGGTCTAGTCCTGGTCTAGTCCAGGTCTAGTCCTGCTCTAGTCCTGGTCTGGTCCTGGTCTAGTCCTGGTCTAGTCCTGGCTTAGTCCTGGTCTAGTCCTGGTCTAGTCCTGGTCTAGTCCTGGTTTAGTCCTGGTGTAGTCCTGCTCTAGTCCTGGTCTAGTCCTGGTCTTGTCCTGGCTCTAGTCCTGGTTTAGCCCTGGTTTAGTCCTGGTTTAGTCCTGGCTGTGGCCCTGGTTTAGTCCTGGTTTAGTCCTGGCCGTAGTCCTGGTTTAGTCCTGGTTTAGTCCTGGCTCTAGTCCTGGTTTAGTCCTGGTTTAGTCGTGGTCTGGTCCTGGTTTAGTCCTGGTCTAGTCCTGGTCTAGTCCTGGTTTAGTCCTGGTTTAGTCCTGGTTTAGTCCTGGTCTAGTCCTGGTTTAGTCCTGGTTTAGTCCTGGTTTAGTCCTGGTTAAGTCCTGGTTTAGTCCTGGTTTAGTCCTGGTTTAGTCCTGGTTTAGTCCTGGTTTAGTCCTGGTTGAATCTTGGTTTAATCTTGGTTTAATCTTGGGCTAGTCCTGGTTTAGTCCTGGTTCAGTCCTGGTTTAGTCCTGGTTTAGTCCTGGTCTAGTCCTGGTCTAGTCCTGGTTTAGTCCTGGTTTAGTCCTGGTTTAGTCCTGGTTTAGTCCTGGTTAAGTCCTGGTTTAGTCCTGGTTTAGTCCTGGTTTAGTCCTGGTTTAGTCCTGGTTCAGTCCTGGTTTAGTCCTGGTTTAGTCCTGGTTTAGTCCTGGTTTAGACCTGGTTTAGTCCCGGTTCAGTCCTGGTTTAGTCCTGGTCTAGTCCTGGTTTAGTCCTGGTTTAGTCCTGGTTTAGTCCTGGTTCAGTCCTGGTTTAGTCCTGGTTTAGTCCTGGTTTAGTCCTGGTTCAGTCCTGGTTCAGTCCTGGTTTAGTCCTGGTTTAGTCCTGGTTTAGTCCTGGTTCAGTCCTGGTTTAGTCCTGGTCTCGTCCTGGTCTAGTCCTGGTCTAGTCCTGGTCTAGTCCTGTTCAGTCCTGGTTTAGTTCTAGTTTAGTCCTTGTGTAGTCCTGGTTTAGACCTGGTTTAGTCCTGGTTTAGTTCTGGTTTAGTCCTGTTCAGTCCTGGTTCAGTTCTTGTTTAGTCCTGGTTTAGTCCTGGTTTAGTCCTGGTCTAGTCCTGGTCTAGTGTTAGTTTAGTCCTGGTTTAGTCCTGGTTTATTCCTGCTGTAGCCCTGGTTTAGTCCTGGTCTAGTCCTGGTTTAGTCCTGGTCTAGTGTTAGTTTAGTCCTGGTTTAGTCCTGGTCTAGTCCTAGTTTAGTCCTGGTTTAGTTCAGGTCTAGTCCTGGTTCTGACCTGGTTTAGTCCTGGTTCAGTCCTGGTTAAGTCATGGTTCAGTCCTGCTTTAGTCCTGCATTAGTCCTGCTTTAGTCCTGCTTTAGTCCTGCTTTAGTTCTGCTTTTGGCCTGGTTTAGTCATGGTTCAGTCCTGGTTTAGTCCTGGTTTAGTCCTGGTTTAGTCCTGCTTTAGTCCTGGTTTAGTCCTGGTTCAGTTCGGTTGAATTTCCACTTTGGATTTTTTAACAAACTCTCTTGAGTTATTTTTTATCTGAATTTGGCGTTTTTATCTCAAAATCCACTTAGTACAAAGATTCTCCGATTGTGCCATGGAACTGTTGTGAATCCTGCAAATACTGAACTCAATTAAAGCTCAAACATCACGAAGGCCGAATTCTGGTTCGACTCTGCGTCACTTTGTCGCCATCGTTTTTGATTTCTAGCTCTGCGTCGAGGTCCATGCGCCGTGAAGTAATTCACCGCGACAACGCTCCAGGCGAGGAGTTAAAGCAGCCTGTGCTCCTGCAGACGAACCAGCTCCAACGCCACAGAACAGACTCGGCATCAGCAGCACATCCTCTGTCACAGGCAGAACACTCATATTCACTGAGGCCTTTAGTCCCACAGAAGCATCAGCACTTATACTGTATGCAAATGAGCTGTATGCAAATGAGCCGTGTGGTTTGAAGTTTGGTTTGTGTCAAACGTAAACAGATGTGCCAAAGCTGCATTAAACACATTATTCCTCAATCTCCATTTGAGTCCTGCTCATAGGAAATAAAAATCCAAACTTCAATTCTCCTCCCGTCTGCGTCACACGACACTTTGGGCTTTCGGCTCCGACTTCCACCGAAAGCTGAGAGTGGCTTTATGCAGAATTCAGTGGAATATTTTCGGTGCATCGTCACTAATAATAGAGTTGGTCAAACATGTGAATGAAACAAACACAACTCCAGGTGTGTTTTTGAACCTGGCTTAAAGCACAAGAGTCCATTTTGTGTATTATAGGATCTTTAATGGCAAAACAGTTCCAGGCATTTTCATCATTCTTTCTGAGCGGAGCAGTGGAAATGTAGAGCGGTGGAGAGGACCAATCACAGCCTTTATTGTCTGCGTCGCTTTCCTCGCTGTCGCCGGCGTTTTGATGCGTCATTAGAACATTTCAGAGGTGCACTGTGCATCCAGGACGCTCGTGTTTGTGTCGACGCAGATTCTGACGCAACAGCGTTTTGACGCAGAACCATAAATCGGGCTGGAGCGTCTTGGGCCAACATCAGGATATCAAGGAACCGATACCAGAAGCTGCAGATTTTCCTGGATCAGCACCAGTATTTGATCTCAGTATTTAATATCAGTGCATCCCTAGTTAAGACCACATGGGAATAGAAAGGAAAGTCCTACCGTTTGAATGTTGAAAATCACATTCAAGAGTTTTTTATCGTTGTGGTGTCAGAATCGGTATCGAGTATCGAGTTTGACATTTCCGTGTCGTGACTCTTCTCCCTCTTTGTTTTTCCTCAGACTGAGCGAGACTCAGGAGACTCTGGAGACGTCGCTGTTGGAGAAGGAAACGTCTCTGGCCCAAACCTCAGAGAAGCTGGAGGTGATAAACGGCCTGAAGGTGGCGCTAAAGGAGCGAGAGGAGCAGAGCCGCGAGCTGAGCGAGCGCCTCACACACACACAGCACAACGTAAGACGCCTGACGGGCCGAACCGCCTCAGACAAACTTTACTGATGCTCGAGGAAATGATTTGGACACAGGAGTTCACGCAGCACAAAATACACTGAACAAAAATCCACTCAAACATCTCCAAACTTTTTCTCCAGACACAAAAGGCCATTTCCCTCCAATACTGTTCACAAATCTGTACCAGAGCTGCTCCCGACTCTGGATCGGCGAATGCGACAGAGGGTTCCAGTTCCTGCCAATATCCAGGAACTTCACACAGCGAAGAGGAACGGACCAACATTCCACAGGCCACATCAGCAGCCTGATCAGCTCTATGGGGAGGAGAGCAGCTGCACTGCGGGAGGCAGATGGTCACACAGATACTGATGGTTTTCTGACCCTCCCAGTAAAGCAAAGCTGCACATTTCAGAGTTTCACACGTCTGTGCACTGATCCTGCTCTGATCACATGTGGATGAGCCAAACCTGAGGAGGACGGATCATCTGGACACAGGAGAAATGCACTGACACAGATTCAGACACATTTCTGAACAGTATTGGAGGGAAATGGCCTTTTGTGTCTGCAGGAAAAGTTTTAGATCTTTGAGTCCAGCTCACGAGAAATGGGAGCAAAAACAAAAGAGTTGCGTTTAAATTTTGGTTCAGTATAATATAATAACAAAGAGAAAAAAGAGAAATGGTGATAATTAATTCTAAATAAGAGACACACGTGAAATAAGACGTGTAAATGAACATGTCAAAATAACATCAGAAAATAAGTGAAATAAGGAAAAGAATAAGGACAATAATGGGGCTTTTTGACTACACTACCGGCACAGCACAGCTCGGCACAGCTCGGCACAGCTCGGCACAGCTCGGCACAGCTCGGCACTACACGGTGACGCTTTTCCCTGCCGTCGTTCCCACCTGGAAGTGGGCGGAGTCACGGGGTCGATGCTGCGTCATTTTTAGGCGACATTATCAGTGTCACGGCGGTCTTCACATTCTGCTCCGTTGTTCCTTCTCTGTTGACGTGTTGTTGGTGTGTTTTTACACGCGGGAATATTTAAAGATCCTGGAGCTTTGTCGCACGTATGACGACATTTCCTCTGACCAGTCAGTGGACATCAGTCTGTTCAGGTCACGGTGTCGTATCGGCTCAGCGCGGTTAGAACCCAAACAGGTACGGAAAATCATAACGGCTCCAGGTCCAACCCCAGTGGAAAAGCAAACAAAGCGTGTCGTGCTGTGTGGAAAAGACCTTTAAGTAATTCGGGCCGGTGCGGTGGCCGTCGGTAAAACCACCGTCCCGAACCGTCCCGAACTGAGGTCCAGACGGCACCTTCCCCCTCCCCAGTCGGGTCCAGAGGAAAAATGCCAGGGCAGGGGCACAGTGGGCGCTGCCTAAAGCGACGCGCAGCACAGGGTTCAGTTCATGTTCTGTATCGTGTGGGGACGGACACGATTAGTCGATTAATCGATAATTGATCCTTCAGAGTTTGGTGGCTCAGGTTCATTTTAATGGCCAAACTGAATGTCGGTGTCTGTGTAACGGAGCCTGAGGAGTCGAGGTCTGAGCACAAACTCTGGAGCCTCACAGTCCCACGTCTCGGCTCTGGCTCCTTGGAGATCCCTATATTCCTCAGAGTGTGTTTCCCTGCACATCAGTGTCCCGGGTATGATCGGGTTTTTGAGTGTCCCGGTTTCACATGTTTACGCAGCATCTGCAACGCGACATACGCACAGAACAGACTCAGCATCAGCAGAACATCCTCTGTCACAGAGAGAACACTCATATTCACTGAGTCACAGAGAGAACACTCATATTCACTGAGTCACAGAGAGAACACTCATATTCACTGAGTCACAGAGAGAACACTCATATTCACTGAGTCACAGAGAGAACACTCATATTCACTGAGTCACAGAGAGAACACTCATATTCACTGAGTCACAGAGAGAACACTCATATTCACTGAGTCACAGAGAGAACACTCATATTCCCTGAGTCACAGAGAGAACACACATATTCCCTGAGTCACAGAGAGAACACTCATATTCCCTGAGTCACAGAGAGAACACTCATATTCACCGAGTCACAGAGAGAACACACATATTCACTGAGGCACAGAGAGAACACACATATTCACTGAGGCACAGAGAGAACACTCATATTCACAGAGTCACAGAGAGAACACTCATATTCACTGAGTCACAGAGAGAACACTCATTCACTGAGTCAGAGAGAACACTCATATTCCCTGAGTCACAGAAAGAACACTCATATTCCCTGAGTCACAGGGAGAACACTCATATTCACTGAGTCACAGAGAGAACACTCATATCCACTGAGTCACAGAGAGAACACTCATATTCACTGAGTCACAGAGAGAACACTCATATTCACTGAGTCACAGGGAGAACACTCATATTCACTGAGTCACAGGGAGAACACTCATATTCACTGAGTCACAGAGAGAACACTCATATCCACTGAGTCACAGAGAGAACACTCATATTCACTGAGTCACAGAGAGAACACTCATATTCACTGAGTCACAGGGAGAACACTCATATTCACTGAGTCACAGGGAGAACACTCATATTCACTGAGTCACAGAGAGAACACTCATATTCACTGAGTCACAGAGAGAACACTCATATCCACTGAGTCACAGAGAGAACACTCATATTCACTGAGTCACAGAACACTCATATTCACTGAGTCACAGAACACTCATATTCACTGAGTCACAGAACACTCATATTCACTGAGTCACAGAGAGAACACTCATATTCACTGAGTCACAGAGAGAACACTCATATTCACTGAGTCACAGGGAGAACACTCATATTCACTGAGTCACAGGGAGAACACTCATATTCACTGAGTCACAGAGAGAACACTCATATTCACTGATTCACAGAGAGAACACTCATATTCACTGAGTCACAGAGAGAACACTCATATTCACTGAGTCACAGGGAGAACACTCATATTCACTGAGTCACAGGGAGAACACTCATATTCACTGAGTCACAGAGAGAACACTCATATTCACTGAGTCACAGAGAGAACACTCATATCCACTGAGTCACAGAGAGAACACTCATATTCACTGAGTCACAGAACACTCATATTCACTGAGTCACAGAACACTCATATTCACTGAGTCACAGAACACTCATATTCACTGAGTCACAGAGAGAACACTCATATTCACTGAGTCACAGAGAGAACACTCATATTCACTGAGTCACAGAGAGAACACTCATATTCACTGAGTCACAGAGAGAACACTCATATTCACTGAGTCACAGAGAGAACACTCATATTCACTGAGTCACAGAGAGAACACTCATATTCACTGAGTCACAGGAGAACACTCATATTCACTGAGTCACAGAGAGAACACTCATATCCACTGAGTCACAGAGAGAACACTCATATTCACTGAGTCACAGAGAGAACACTCATATTCACTGAGTCACAGGGAGAACACTCATATTCACTGAGTCACAGGGAGAACACTCATATTCACTGAGTCACAGAGAGAACACTCATATTCACTGAGTCACAGAGAGAACACTCATATCCACTGAGTCACAGAGAGAACACTCATATTCACTGAGTCACAGAGAGAACACTCATATTCACTGAGTCACAGAACACTCATATTCACTGAGTCACAGAACACTCATATTCACTGAGTCACAGAACACTCATATTCACTGAGTCACAGAGAGAACACTCATATTCACTGAGTCACAGAGAGAACACTCATATTCACTGAGTCACAGAGAGAACACTCATATTCACTGAGTCACAGAGAGAACACTCATATTCACTGAGTCACAGAGAGAACACTCATATTCACTGAGTCACAGAGAGAACACTCATATTCACTGAGTCACAGAGAGAACACTCATATTCACTGAGTCACAGAGAGAACACTCATATTCACTGAGTCACAGAGAGAACACTCATATTCACTGAGTCACAGGGAGAACACTCATATTCACTGAGTCGAGTCCTTTAGTCCCACAGAAGCTGAAGCAGCAGCACAAGGAAAGAGCTGCTTTTTTCAGCTCTTACAGTTTATGCAAATGAGTCATGTGGTTTTAAGTTTAGTTTGTGTAAAACATAAATGTTTAAATCTGCATTAAACTCATTCTGATCTCACACTGATGAGGCTCTGGACTCAGGACGTTTATGTGTTTAAAGTTTATTTCTGCAGATGAGGAACAGGAAGAATTGTGATGATAAAACGAGGAAAGAAAGAGAAGAAGAAACTACAGGCTGCGCTCGTCGTTCGAAAAGAACTGATGAAGAAAATCGAAAATGACGAAAATGTGGAGATTGCTGGTTATAAAAGTGAATTGTCGCAGGTGAATGAACAGATGCATGAACTGGAAAAACAACTCGAAGAGGGACAGAAAAAATATTGTGAAAATATTGATCAGAAAGACAAAGAAATCCAAGAATTCCGAACCAAAATAGACGGATTTGAGTTGGAAATACGACATTTGAAGGCAGAGGTGACTAATAAGGAATTGTGTCTTTCCGAAAATAATTCCTCTATCCAGCTACTACAAGCGAATCTCGTAGAAAAGGAGAATGTATTTGAGCAAGAAAAAAGCAGTTTAATTTGTCAACAAAACATAGAAATCGCAAAACTTGAGACAGAAATCCAAAATTTGAAAACTGCAATAGACGACAAAGAGCTGCGCCTGGTTGACGCGATGCAAAAAGTGGACACGAATAATTCCACAATGGAGCAACTTAAAGCGAGTCTGACCGAACTACGGGAAGAAAAAAGCATCTTGGTGCTAAAATTGGAGGAGGTTCAAGATGAAATCAAAACTGCGTCCGCTGCGTCCACTTCCGTCGCTGAATTTGAGCGTGAAATCGCCCAGCTGAAGAAAGAGAAAGCCATTTTGCAGAAGAAGGCACAAGCGACAATGTTGGCCCGCAAAGAAACAATTAAGAAATGGCAGGAAAACGAAAAGAAGCTAACGCAAGAGCTCGCGGAGGTGAAGGAGGAACGCAGCAAACTTACACAGCAAAACGATGAGCTGAACGTTGTGAGGGAAAACCTGGAACAAAAAGTCGGAGAAATTCAGAGATTATCAAATGTGTCCCACACTGAGCTCGAAGATTTGAAGCTACAATCTGAGGCGAGAGAAAGTAGTTTACAAGCGCTGAAATTGCATCTTGCAGAGAAGGAAAGCCAATGTCAAAATGAGTCAAGCGAACTCCAAAGTGTTCAAACCAAAATGGAAAAGCTGCTTTTGTCCCATTCAAATGAAGTCACATCGCTGAGAGAACAAGTGGAGGAGAGGGAGAGAACTGTGCAAGAACTGAAATTACAGCTTCAAGCAAAAGAAAATCAATGCCAAACTTTGTCACGTGAGCAAAATGAACTCGCAGCACTGAAAGACAAAATGGATTCGTCCTATTCAAATGAACTGGAAGCTTTGAGACAACAAGTGGAGGAGAAGGAGAGGAGTCTGAGCAGTTTGGAGGTGGCGTTTGATGAAAAGGATGCCCAGTGTACGTCTTTACAAAATGAACTACAGCAAGTCAAAGCTCATCTGGAGAAAACGTCTTCATCCTGTGCGAACGAACTGCAATTCTCAAAGCAGCAAGTAGAGGAGAGAGAGAG
>CM060655.1:42396826-42524326 GCA_030686955.1 Odontamblyopus rebecca
GTTTAGTCCTGGTTTAGTCCTGGTTTAGTCCTGGTTTAGTCCTGCTTTAGACCTGGTTTAGACCTGGTTTAGTCCTGGTTTAGTCCTGGTTTAGTCCTGGTTTAGGAGGAGGAGGAAAAAGAGGAGGAGGAGAGGAGGAAGAAGAGGAGGAGGAGAGGAGAGGAGGAAAAGGACTAAACCAGGACTAAACCAGGACTAAACCAGGACTAAACCAGGTCGAAACCAGGACTAAAGCTTTTCCTAAATGTGCTGTGTTTGGTGTAAGAGAAGAACAGACGAGACACTGAGGAGCACAAGAGCTCACAGAGAAGGGCGTCCTGCAGGGGGCGCTAGGACCTCCTCACCTACAACAGAGACACAGAACTGTCCCCCAACCCCCCCTCAGTCCAAAGCCCAAGAACAGAGGCTCAGTGAAGGAGGCGCTGAAGGTGTGGAGGTGGGACAGACTTTCTCCAGAGACCTGAAAGAAGGACAGAACTCCAGCCTCAGAGTCCAGGAACACACCCACAGTGAAGGTGGAGAAGGAGGAGAGGAGGAGGAGATCAAGCTCACTAATCTCATCTTTCTTAAGAAGTGAAAACACATGAGTCCTTTTTGTCTCATTGTTTTTGTGTAAAAAAGAGAATTCTCCATCCTGGATCCTCATCGTCCAGGACTGATCATTGTGTCCAAACCCACACTCCAAACCGTCTCCTCTTCTTCTGATTCCTCTGTAACTCACGGCTACATCAACATTCCCCCTGCACTGCACCTCCCAGTAACAGCGCCCCCTGAGGCCGGAGGAGCCCAGGACCTGAAGCCTGTGTGTGAATCTGTCCTCATGAGGAGGAGGAGATGAAAACGGAGAGAATATCACACTCCGTTTGTCCTCAGACACTGTGAGTTTTCTGTGTGCCGTGTTTGGATCCAGGGTGAGCTCACAATAATCTGAAACAAACACAACAATCAGGACTAAAGTTGTAAAGAGTTTGTCCTGAAAGAGCGACTGAGGTAAACTTCACATTATTCTCATGTTTTCTAATGTTTCTATCAAGAGGAAGAACAGGAAACACTTGAGTGTTTTTATTCTAACGTCCTGATGAGTTGGATCCATTTTCCTGTCGTTTGAAATGGCGTCTGTGTAAATAAATGAGAACAGATCATTGGATCATTTCTGTTGTAAGACGCTCGTCTTGGCTCATGTCGGGCTCCAAAATCCTCTTTGTTTAGTTCAGTTCAAACCCTCATCAGTGTTTTCAACGCTTCAAATCCTCTTCAAAAGTTCTCGTGCACTTTGAAAATGTGTGATTTTTGTGGAGCTGCAGCTCGTCTCGTCCCTAAATGTGTTCACAAGTTCTTTGGAATAAATAAATCCAGATCTGCCCAGACACGTGTCAGTCCCACAAGTGAAGCTCGACCCATTCAAATAATACTCACATTTTCTGAGACCTGGAACCATCCAGCGCTTTCCAGAAGGATCCAACCTGGAACACACAAGTCCAGTTTAGACCAGACCAGAGACCAGACCAGAGACCAGACCAGAGACCAGACCAGAGACCAGACCAGGGACCAGACCAGAGACCAGACCAGAGACCAGACCAGGGACCAGACCAGAGACCAGACCAGACCAGAGACCAGACCAGACCAGACCAGACCAGAGACCAGAGACCAGACCAGGGACCAGACCAGAGACCAGACCAGACCAGAGACCAGACCAGGGACCAGACCAGACCAGAGACCAGAGACCAGACCAGGGACCAGACCAGAGACCAGACCAGGGACCAGACCAGAGACCAGACCAGAGACCAGAGACCAGAGACCAGACCAGAGACCAGAGACCAGAGACCAGACCAGAGACCAGACCAGAGACCAGACCAGAGACCAGACCAGAGACCAGAGACCAGACCAGAGACCAGAGACCAGACCAGAGACCAGACCAGAGACCAGACCAGAGACCAGAGACCAGACCAGAGACCAGAGACCAGACCAGAGACCAGACCAGAGACCAGAGACCAGACCAGAGACCAGACCAGAGACCAGACCAGAGACCAGAGACCAGAGACCAGACCAGACCAGAGACCAGAGACCAGAGACCAGACCAGAGACCAGACCAGAGACCAGACCAGAGACCAGAGACCAGAGACCAGACCAGAGACCAGAGACCAGACCAGAGACCAGAGACCAGAGACCAGACCAGAGACCAGACCAGAGACCAGAGACCAGACCAGAGACCAGACCAGAGACCAGAGACCAGAGACCAGACCAGAGACCAGACCAGAGACCAGAGACCAGACCAGAGACCAGACCAGAGACCAGACCAGAGACCAGACCAGAGACCAGAGACCAGACCAGAGACCAGACCAGAGACCAGAGACCAGAGACCAGACCAGAGACCAGACCAGAGACCAGACCAGAGACCAGAGACCAGAGACCAGACCAGAGACCAGACCAGAGACCAGACCAGAGACCAGAGACCAGAGACCAGAGACCAGAGACCAGAGACCAGAGACCAGACCAGAGACCAGAGACCAGACCAGAGACCAGACCAGAGACCAGACCAGAGACCAGAGACCAGAGACTAGACCAGAGACCAGACCAGAGACCAGACCAGAGACCAGAGACCAGAGACCAGACCAGAGACCAGACCAGAGACCAGACCAGAGACCAGAGACCAGAGACCAGACCAGAGACCAGACCAGAGACCAGAGACCAGAGACCAGAGACCAGACCAGAGACCAGAGACCAGACCAGAGACCAGAGACCAGACCAGAGACCAGACCAGAGACCAGACCAGAGACCAGACCAGAGACCAGAGACCAGACCAGAGACCAGACCAGAGACCAGACCAGAGACCAGAGACCAGACCAGAGACCAGAGACCAGACCAGAGACCAGACCAGAGACCAGAGACCAGACCAGAGACCAGAGACCAGAGACCAGAGACCAGACCAGAGACCAGACCTGAGACCAGAGACCAGACCAGAGACCAGACCAGAGACCAGATCAGAGTCTAGATTAGAGACCAGAGACCAGACCAGAGACCAGATCAGAGTCTAGATCAGAGACCAAAGACCAGAGGCCAGACCAGAAACCAGAGACCAGACTAGAGACCGGGGACCAGACTAGAGACCAGAGACTAGACCAGAAACTAGACCAGAGAACAAACTAGAGACCAGACCAGAGACCAGACCAGAGACCAGAGACCAGAGACCAGAGACCAGAGACCAGACCAGAGACCAGAGATCAGAGACCAGAGACCAGAGACCAGAAACCAGAGACCAGACCAGAGACCAGAGACCAGACAACAGACAAGAGACAACAGACCAGAGACCAGAGACCAGAGACCAGAGACCAGACCAGAGACCAGAGACCAGACCAGAGACCAGAGACCAGACCAGAGACCAGACCAGAGACCAGAGACCAGAGACCAGACCAGAGACCAGACCAGAGACCAGAGACCAGACCAGAGACCAGACCAGAGACCAGAGACCAGACCAGAGACCAGAGACCAGAGACCAGAGACCAGACCAGAGACCAGACCAGAGACCAGAGACCAGAGACCAGAGACCAGAGACCAGAGACCGGACCAGAGACCAGAGACCAGAGACCAGGGACCAGACCAGAGACCAGACCAGAGACTAGACTATAGACCAGACCAGACACCAGACCAGACCAGACACCAGACCAGAGACTAGAGAACAGACCAGAGGCCAGACCAGAGACCAGACCAGAACAGAGACCAGAGACCAGACCAGAGATCAGACCAGGGACCAGACCAGCAGACCAGAGGCCAGACCAGAGACCAGACCAGAACAGAGACCAGAGACCAGACCAGAGACCAGAGACCAGACTAGAGACCAGAGACCAGACCAGAGACCAGACTAGAGACCAGAGACCAGACTAGAGACCAGAGACCAGACTAGAGACCAGAGACCAGACCAGACCAGAGACCAGAGACCAGAGACCAGACCAGAGACCAGACCAGAGACCAGACAACAGACAACAGACCCCAGAACAGAGACCAGACCAGAGACCAGAGAACAGACCAGAGACCAGAGGCCAGACCAGAGGCCAGAACAGACCAGAACAGAGACCAGACCAGAGACCAGAGACCAGACCAGAGACCAGACCAGAGGCCAGACCAGAGGCGAGACCAGACCAGAGACCAGAGACCAGAGACCAGAGACCAGAGACCAGACCAGAGACCAGAGGCAAGACCAGAGGCCAGACCAGAGACCAGACCAGAGACCAGAACAGAGACCAGACCAGAGACCAGAGACCAGACCGGAAACCAGACCAGAGACCAGACAGACCAGAGACCAGACCAGAGGCCAGACCAGACCAGAGACCAGACCAGAGACCAGACCAGAGGCGAGACAAGAGACCAGACCAGAGACCAGAGGCCAGACCAGAGACCAGACCAGAACAGAGACCAGACCAGAGACCAGAGCCCAGACCAGAGACCGGACCAGAGACCAGAGACCAGACCAGAGACCAGACCAGAGACCAGACCAGAGACCAGACCAGAGACCAGAGACCAGAGACCAGACCAGAGACCAGACCAGAGACCAGACCAGAGACCAGACCAGAGACCGGACCAGAGACCGGACCAGAGACCGGACCAGAGACCGGACCAGAGACCGGACCAGAGACCGGACCAGAGACCGGACCAGCGACCAGACCAGAGACCAGCCCAAAGACCAGACCAGAGACCAGACAAGAGACCAAACCACAGACCAGAGACCAGAGACCAGAGACCAGACCAGAGACCAGAGACCAGACCAGAGATCAGACCAGAGACCAAACCAGAGACCAGACCAGAGACCAGACCAGAGACCAGAGACCAGACCAGAGACCAAAACTAGACCAGAGACCAGACCAGAGACCAGACCAGACCAGAGACCAGACCAGACCAGACCAGAGATCAGACCAGAGACCAGACCAGAGGCCAGAGACCAGAGCAGAGACCAGAGCAGAGACCAGAGCAGAGACCAGGCCAGAGACCAGAGCAGAGACCAGACCAGAGACCAGAGTCTCACCTGACGGTCAGCAGGGGGCGCTGGTCCTGCAGAGCGGTCAGGAGCTCTGCTGAGGCTCCTGGATGGTTGTAGCTCAGGTCCAAGTGTCTCAGGTGGGAGGAGGCGGAGCTCAGAGCTGAGGCCAGAGCAGCTCCGCCCCTTTCTGAGACCAGACACCCAGACAGCCTAAAGACACAGATTACACTCATGTGAACACAAGGGGGCAGCATTACACTCATGTGAACACAAGGGGGCAGCATTACACTCATGTGAACACAAGGGGGCAGCATTACACTCATGTGAACACAAGGGGCAGCATTACACTCATGTGAACACAAGGGGCAGCATTACACTCATGTGAACACAAGGGGCAGCATTACACTCATGTGAACACAAGGGGGCAGCATTACACTCATGTGAACACAAGGGGCAGCATTACACTCATGTGAAGACATGAGGTGTTTATTCATATTTATTTAAAAACGTCCTAATTTAGACTTTTAGATCGTTTTTAAGTATTTATCAAAGAAAACGCTCCTGAGATGAAATGTGCATTTATTTAAGTCTGGAAAACACATTTGAAGCCAAATAAACAGGAGAGTTTGACACTGGTGAGACATGAGACGAGGCTGATCTGGATCTGCACTCGGACGCAGCGATACAGGTTTCCTCCATTCGATATGTGTCTCCATACACGGGCACGATATCGATTCCATTTCTCCTGGATTTTTCTGCTCCTCAGTTTAATATAATCCCACTGTGAGATTAAGAATCAGGATCATTACACACGACGCCTGACAGTAGAACTGCTGTAAAGTTGAGTTTATATGTGACGTGTTTTAGTTCAGTTCAGATTTACAGCTCAGAGTTTGGATTCAGTGGAAATAAGAACAGAACTTTCTCAGCCTGTTGTATATTTTAGAATATCCCAGTCGACTCTGAACACAGACTGCAGTGGAGCTGCACTATCGCACTTTTCCTGCACACGTTTTCTGAGTGAAAGAGTGTGAGACTGTGTATCTGGAGGCGTCGCGTGTGCGTGTACGAGCGCCTTTGATTAAAGCCCCTGTGAAGCCAAAAGTGATTCTAGAGGATTTAAAGTTCATATCTTTGTCTTTTCTGCAAAGGGGACCTCACAGTGATGCAGTGTGAGGGCCGAGGGGCAGAGTGCATCATGGGAGCGTCTGACCTGACCGTCTCCAGTCTGCAGGGGCGCTCTTCAGTCCAGCACACAGCAGCTCCACTCCTGAGTCCTGGAGGTCGTTGTGACTGAGATCCAAGTGTGTGAGACTGGAGGAGCTGAGGACTGAGGCCAGAGGAGCACAGCTGAGCTCCGTCAGGTTACAGCAGGACAGACTGAGGACAGAGAGGGACATTAGAGCACAGAGCAGAGGGCGGCTCAGACAAACACCAAAACTCTGGGCCATCTCCACCATAAGACCAGTGCATTTTATGGACAATGGGGAAACCTGTGAGGAGCAGTGGACCATCTCCAGACCTGGAGCTCGTCTTACTCTCCACTTCACTCCACACTTTACGTGTTTCATGTTTTTATGTGTCATGTGTGAAAGTGTGAAAGTGAAGCCAGACACGTGACTTCACTGTAAAGTCATTTCCCCACCAGGACAAATAGTTTTCATCTGCCTGTTCTTAAGTCTGAGCCTCTGCAGAGCCTCTACACTCAGTGTCGCTGTCGGCTTTGGCCGTAGCATTAGCCACGATCTGTCAGACTCCCCTCACAACTCAGAGGAAAATCAGCTGCAGTTAGATCACCATTTTACACATTTCACACCATCCCCAAAGAAATCCCCAAATCCATCTGGACTCATCAGGAGTGATATGATAAGGCCCTGTCCTAACAGCCTTCTCGCTGTGAGCTGAGTGCAGCCACCATGAGTCTGGACTCACATGGCTTTGGTGGAGGCCTTGACGACCGGCAGCAGATTCAGCAGAGCCTTGTGTGAACGACTGTATTTCCTCAGGTCAAACTCCTCCAGGTGTGAGTCTGAGGACAGTAAGAGGAAGGACAGAGCCGACCACTGAGCAGGAGACAGTTCCTCTGCCTCCAGACGTCCTTCTCTCATGTTCTTCTGTATCTCCTGCACCAAACTGTGGTCGTTCAGCTCGTTCAGACAGTGGAACAGGTTCAGACTTCTCTCTGCAGACGCACCCTCTTCATTCAGCTTCTGTTTGATGTACTTTACTGTCTCCTGATTGGTCTGTTCACTTCCTGTGTGAGTCAGCAGACCCTGCAGCAGCCTCTGATTGGTCGGCAGAGACAGCCCCAGGAGGAAGCGCAGGAACAGGTCCAGGTGTCCGTTTGGACTCTGTAAGGCCTGGTCCACAGCAGAGCGGTAGAAGGACACAGGACTTGTTTGTCTTGTTTGAACAGGTTTAAAAGTTTAAATAGGGATGATAATGTGTGCGTCTGTACTGATTCTGGACTCTCAGAGGACTGTGGTGTCTCCAGCAGCTTCTCTCCAGAGCTGAAGAAGGTCTGATGGACGTGAAGAGCAGCCAGAAACTCCTGCACACTCAGATGGATGAAGCAGTAGACCTTGTCCTGGTACAGGCCTGGCTCCTCTCTAAAGACCTGTGTGAACACTCCGGAGTAAACTGGAGGCCGCTGCAGCGTCCAGCCCACACTCGCTCAGGTCACTCTCGTAGAAGATCAGGTTTCCTTTCTGCAGCTGCTCAAAGGCCACTTTTCCCAGAGACTTCACCATCTCCCTGGTCTCTGGAGTCCAGTGAAGGTCCTCCCCTGATCCCTGGTGATACTTGATGTTCTTGACTTTGGCCTGCACCACCAGGAAGTGGACGTACATCTGTGTGAGAGTCCGGGGCAGCTCTGGTTCCTCTGTTTGTTCCAGAAGCTTCTGTAGAACTGTGGAGAGGATCCAGCAGAAGACCGGGATGCTGCACATGATGTGGAGGCTGCGGATGCTCTTGATGTGGGAGATGACGGCTGTGGCCTGGTCTGTGAACCTCTTCCTGAAGTACTGCTCCTTCTGCGGGTCGGCGAACCCTCGCACCTCTGTCACCATGGAGACGCACTCAGCAGGGATCTGATTGGCCGCGGCGGGTCGTGTGGTTATCCAGAGGCGAGCGGAGGGAAGCAGCCTCCCCTGATGAGGTTCACCAGCAGCACGTGCACTGAGGCCGACTCTGTGGGGTCGCTCAGGACCCGGGTTCGGCTGAAGTCCAGAGGAAGTCTGCACTCGTCCAGACCGTCAAAGATGAAGAGCACCTGGAGCTGTTGGAGGCTGCACAGACCTTTGGATGGACTGAAGAAGTGGTGCAGCAGCTGCACCAGGCTGAACCGTGAGTCTCTGAGCACATTGAGCTCTCTGAAAGTGAACGGGAACAGCAGCTGGAGCTCCTGGTGGGCCCGGCCTTCAGCCCAGTCCAGACTGACCTTCTGAGTCAGCACTGTTTTCCCCACGCCGGCCACGCCCTTGGTCAGCACCGTTCTGATTGGTGGCTGTGTCTCTGTGGTCATTGGCTCCTGTGTGGTCAGCTCTCCTCTGATTGGTCTGTGTGTGGGGACTTTAAACAGCTCTTCACACTTGATGGTCTCTGCAGTGGCTGCTTTTGTGGCTGTGGTCTCCATGTGTCTGGCCTCATGTTGCTCTGTGGACTCTCCCTCTGTGATGTACAGCTCTGTGTAGATCTGCTTCAGTTCACATGAGTTTCCTTCTTTGGCGATGCCCTCACACACACGGCTGAACTTCTGGACCAGGCCTCTCTTCACTTCTCTCTGAACCTTCGAATAGTGACCTGGAAAAAGAGAAATGTGCATAAGAAGTGGAACTCGGACACTCTGGGTTTAGTTTCTGTTAAGTCGGGATAAGTTAAACCCAAACACTTTGCAAATCCTCATCAGCCAATCACAAAGCATTTCTTTACTGCAGCCGTGCACGTCTCACTGACTTCATAAATATGTTTCCAACAGGAGCTTTGTGCTTCAGCTGAGCATCCTCTTCATTCCAACAGAAGAAGGCTGCACAGCTGCAGTTGTGGCTCCAGGGGGCGCTCAGCCCCTCTCTTCCCCTGACTGTCAGACACAGGTACAGAGTCCTGCTGCCTCTTGTCCACTGTCGGCTGCTGCGCCGTGACTAAACCTGATCTCTAAAGGGATCACCGCTGGAGTGTCTGGCCACACGCTGCTTTCAGGACAGAACTTCACGCTCTGAGGGACGATGGACACAAACACGACACAAATGTTTGATTGAGGTGAGCTCCACTTTAAAGCAGCTCCAGTGTGAGGAGCTGCCACACACCGACCCTCAGAGCTCTGGACCCTCACACCATCTCACACTTCTTACTGGTCCACAGACGCTGGGCCAGATGCTCCTGGTCCATCCTCTTCAGGAAGTCCAGGGCGATGTTCAGGACCGCCTCTCTGCTCGGCTCCTCCCCCTCACTCTCAGAGCATTCTGGGTAATCTGAGGCCAGGAGCCTGTGGAGCCTCTGCAGCTCCTGCTGGACAAAAGCCACGACCTGCTCCTCCAGACGCTGAAACACACATGTGGAGTTTACAGGCTTCATGGAGACATGAACTTCCACACAAACACAAACACCTCTGTGAGCTCCGTCTGTGGGGACGTTCTGGTACAGACCTGGAAAACAGAGTCCAGCTCACAGTCTCCTCTGGGGCCCTCTGCGCTCTCCTCTCTGTGGGACAAACAGAACAATGACCCCTGAACTCACACACTGTACAAAGAAGTGGACTGAGGGAGTGTGACGTCCCCACACTGTTTGGCTCCAAATGAAGCTCACTGAGGCTAGCAGTTCTATCAGCTAATCTGGAACCAGGGACCATATGTGGAAATCTGAGCCCGAGTATCATAGCAACCAAAGAGCCAATCAGGAGCAGCGGTATTAAAGGTAACGCCTCTGCGAAGCTGTCAATCAAACCTGTTGCTAACGCTAGTGGGAGGGACCTCGGGGAAAGAAGGCGTCTGATTGGTCTGTTCTTAATGTTCAGATCCTGATTTAGAGACAAAATGTTGAAGTCCAAACCCGAGGATCATGAAGAGCAGGTTCAGACCTGCAGCAGGACTCTGGACCAGTGGACTCACTCTGCCTCTGCAGCAGATCAGAGTGTGGAGGAAAACTACTTTCTCCAGATAAACTCAGACAAGAAGACACAGGTCAGAGTGTTTGGCCACAGAAACACAGAGACAGAGTCAGCGTCACCTCCAGTGTCTCTAAAACCTGCAAATCAGGTGAGAAATCTCAGGGTAATAATGGACTCAGACTTGAACTTTAACAGTCACATCAAATCAAGAACATCTGCACCTTTTACCATCTAAAAACACCAGAAATCTCAGGTCTACTGCAGACGTCACATTAACCCAATATTCTCTGTCACTGACACCATTTTTGAAATGTTGACAGGAAAACCTGAAGGCGTCTGTCATTTTGACACTGAGGGAGTCAAACCATAAATTTAAGTCCTTCACACTGGGGATGGGCGTTCGATTACATTTTCTTCATCGATCAGCGGAAGAATTAACGATTGATTTTCAATTAATCATTAACATTTTTCTATTAAAACGATCATCATTATTATTACTATTCCTAATCTGCATGAATAAACTCAACTTTACACCATCTAAACCATCAGCACTACAGACGCATCAGTGTGAGATCAGAATGAGTTTAATGCAGCTTTAAACATTTGTTTGTTTTACACAAACTAAACTTAAAACCACATGACTCATTTGCATAAACTGTAAAGGCTGAAAAAAGCAGCTCTTTCCTTGTGCTGCTGCTTCAGCTTCTGTGGGACTAAAGGACTCGACTCAGTGAATATGAGTGTTCTCTCTGTGACTCAGTGAATATGAGTGTTCTCTCTGTGACTCAGTGAATATGAGTGTTCTCTCTGTGACTCAGTGAATATGAGTGTTCTCTCTGTGACTCAGTGAGTATGAGTGTTCTCTCTGTGACTCAGTGAATATGAGTGTTCTCTCTGTGACTCAGTGAATATGAGTGTTCTCTCTGTGACTCAGTGAATATGAGTTTTCTCTCTGTGACTCAGTGAATATGAGTTTTCTCTCTGTGACTCAGTGAATATGAGTGTTCTCTCTGTGACTCAGTGAATATGAGTGTTCTCTCTGTGACTCAGTGAATATGAGTGTTCTCTCTGTGACTCAGTGAATATGAGTGTTCTCCCTGTGACTCAGTGAATATGAGTGTTCTCCCTGTGACTCAGTGAATACGAGTGTTCTCTCTGTGACTCAGTGAATATGAGTGTTCTCTCTGTGACTCAGTGAATATGAGTGTTCTCCCTGTGACTCAGTGAATATGAGTGTTCTCCCTGTGACTCAGTGAATATGAGTGTTCTCCCTGTGACTCAGTGAATACGAGTGTTCTCTCTGTGACTCAGTGAATACGAGTGTTCTCTCTGTGACTCAGTGAATACGAGTGTTCTCTCTGTGACTCAGTGAATACGAGTGTTCTCTCTGTGACTCAGTGAATATGAGTGTTCTCCCTGTGACTCAGTGAATATGAGTGTTCTCTCTGTGACTCAGTGAATATGAGTGTTCTCCCTGTGACTCAGTGAATATGAGTGTTCTCTCTGTGACTCAGTGAATATGACTGTTCTCTCTGTGACTCAGTGAATATGAGTGTTCTCCCTGTGACTCAGTGAATATGAGTGTTCTCTCTGTGACTCAGTGAATATGAGTGTTCTCTCTGTGACTCAGTGAATATGAGTGTTCTCTCTGTGACTCAGTGAATATGAGTGTTCTCTCTGTGACAGAGGATGTTCTGTGTGTGTGTTGTGTTGGAGATTCTGCGTAAACCTGCACCAGGACCAAACCGGGACACTCAAAAACCCGATCATACCCGGGACACTGACACCGTGTTCAGTGGGAGGGTGAAGTAATGGTTCAAAATGACAATGAATCAATGAAAACACAAGTTATTAAATATGTCTTTTCATGATCATATCGGCCCATATTATCATTACCATTTTAAAATAGAATGACTGATAATAATAGTGGATGATGGAATTTTAGGATAAAGTCTAATGCAGCCTCTGGTCGACTGTCTAAAGACGACCTGGAGAAACTTCTCCTGCGTTTGTCTCCAGGAGGTTAGATCCTGGAACGACCTCTCAGAACATCCAGAACATTAGAACATTCAGAACATCAGAACGCCCTAGTTGAGTCCTGGTTTAGTCCTGGTTTAGTCCTGGTTTAGACCTGGTTTAGCCCTGGTTTAGTCCTGGTTTAGTCCTGGTTTAGCCCTGGTTTAGTCCTGGTTTAGTCCTGGTTTAGTCCTGGTTTAGTCCTGGTTTAGTCCTGGTTTAGTCCTGGTTTAGTCCTGGTTTAGTCCTGGTTTAGTCCAGACTCACACAGTTCTGTTCAGCTGCGTCTGACTCAAAGGTTTTTACTTTTCATTCCTCTTCTCTTCTCTTTTAACCTCTCTCTCTTTTTTATTTTATAATGATTATTTATGTTTTCATTTGTTTGTATTGTGATTTTAATGTATTTCTTATTCTGTAAATTCTTCTTCTGAATTGTGCTGTACAAATAAACTTCGCCTTCAGACCAACATCCTCAGGTCAGAGTGAGGAGCCCGACAGCAGCAGGTGCAGAGGAGCCACGACTCTTAGGTTCTTTAGGTTCTTACTCTGACTCTGGGCCTGGTTCATTAAACTTTGGAGGTGGAGTCTTGGAGCGGTCGCTCTTTAAGTCCAGGTGGTGGCGCCGTCTGTAAAACATGAGCACAGTTAGACTTTCTGACAGGCAGAGGGAGTCCTGTTACACTGCAGGACAAACAGAATGTGGAGTGGACTAATATGTCCTTAAATGAGTCCAACATGAGACTATAACATGTCGTAGTGAGTCTGTCACAGTCCAGAGGCCTGAGCTCTCAAACTGATCCTGGATACGTTTGTTTCTCTCAGGAGAAGAAAGAACTTCTGTGGCTGATTATTGCTTCATTCTGATGTTGGAGCTCAGGGTTTTAATGATGCACTTTATTTCAAACAGGTTTATCTCAGTATTTCTCAGGAGGAAAATCTGGAGCTGTGAAATGTGTGACAGGCCGACCCCGACTGTGAGAGGGACTGAAGCTCTGAGCTCTGAGGAGAAGGTGTCGTGGTCTTACTCAGTCTCTGCTCCTGGTTCTTTAAACTTTAGAGGAGGATCCATGGAGCGGTCGCTCTTGAAGGACAGAACTTCAGGTCTGTTCCTGAAAAACAGGAGTCACAGCGGCTCTTAAGCTGCTGCTGCTTCACTGATCATGAAAGGTTCATTTGAACAGTGCACTCACCCTGGATCAGTGCTGCCCCTGGAGGCTCCTTCACAGAGTCACTCATCATGGACCTGAGGAAGAGCACAGAAAACAGTGGACAGTGAGTGAGCACGTTTCCCCACACAAAGCTCCAACAGCAGCTGAACGAGCCATTCACAGAAGAATTGTGACGTCCCAAGAGAAGCAGAACTTTAGAACAGCTCACACACTTTTACAGAACGCATCATATGGTTCAAAGGACCATCTGCTCTGACACGTCTGTCATTAGATCTGCTTTTTCACTCTTCCTTTAAAGGAATCTAACTTTTAGTCCCTGTGGAGAATAAATCCCTCCTCATGAGGACGGCTCAGTGGAATTCTGTGACACTGGAGGGAACACGTTTGGAGAGGACTTCAGAAAAACGGAGAAAAACAAATGAAAAAGAAGAAGAGGAGCCAAAGCTGAGGCGTTTCAGTCCAGGATAAAGCTCACACAGTCCAACGGTTCTAAAGGCTGAATTTAACTCTCAGCAGATCTGATGAGTTTCCTCCATTTTGCTGCTGCGCATTTTCAGATAGTTTCACTTTCACTTTGCGGCCGCTCCTGCTAAAAACACACACGTCTGAAACCGGATTAAACCAGAACTAAACCAGGAATAAGCCCCAAGGTCAAAGCTACAGTGATAAATAAAGAAAACACTGCAGCGAGGGACGAGCTAAACGGGACTGAGAGTAAACCAGGACTAAAGCTTTTAAGCTACGGTGTCGCCTCAAAACTCACAATTTGACTGAAAACGGGACAAAAATGATCGTGACAGGAGAAAAAGCGCTGTGGACGATACTCACGCGAGTGGAGATGCTTCCTGCTGTGAGCTCTCAGTCCGGGGCCGTTTTTGTGCTCTTTAAAAGTGGATAAAGTGGAATCAGAGCGGAGCAGCAGTGACGCACACACGGGGACAGGAGGAAGCGAACGGCAGAGCTGCAGGAGGAGCCGCACTTTATTATTATTACACATTATTATTTAGGAAGGACATTTCACATCGGGGACAATGTTCTTATCCGCCATTTGGACAGAAAAATAAATAAAATAAAAAATATATAAAATTATAAAGAATAAAAATTAACACGTGTGACGTCACAATTCCGCGTCACAGATTTTTCAGTGATTTTAATATTAAAATTAAACCAATGGAGATTTTAAGATGCTAAATACTAAACTTAGCGTTTATTCAACAATTTTCTGACTTTTTTAAAACAATATTCTGACACGTTAACGGCGTTTTATTGCCGCATATATAATATATTGCCGCAAACATGGCGGGTTTCCATGGTAACGGCCGTTTTTTTTTAAGTTCTTTAGCGAATCCGAGTAAACAGATTAGTGTTGTCACGTATTTAAAAGGACTAGAGCATCATTACTGTATAATAGTAATAGTAATAGTATAATATTAATAATCATAATAATAATAATAAAACCAATGGAGATTTTAAGATGCTAAATACTAAACTTAGCGTTTATTCAACAATATTCTGATGCTTGATGTTTTTTTGTTTTGTTTTTAACAATATTCTGACACGGCGTACTGGCTAATGGCGTTTTGGCTAAAATATATTTTGCCATAAACATGGCGGGTTTCCATGGTAACGGCCGTTTTTCTCGTTCCTTCTCGAATGCTTCAAACTGGATTCACAGAGCGGGTTTGTGAACTGGGCTCAGTATTTACGGAGGATAAATTCTCTGGATAATGTGGATGAGACGCTGCACTTTAAATGTACCACGTTACCAGAGCAGAGGGATCATTATTTTCGCTGTTTCCTCAGTTTGTATCTTGTGGCTCAGTGTCAGACTCACGTGGACGCAGCGGCTTCACAATCACACATGAACTCGGAGAGAAGCAAATCGCAGCCAAAATCGGGCAAATTATCCTGTAGTGTGTGGCGGCCTTGAGTGAACTAAAGCAGCTGATAAATCCTATATCACACAAAAGTGACTCCTGTGCTTTAAGTCTCGTTCCCGTGACGTTCCCTCCTCTAAAACACACCCGGAGTTCTGTTTTTGTTTCGCTCACACGTGTTTGAGTTACACTTTACTGTATACTTCATTATTTTGCCTTCGGTTCGGTAGAGATCGGCGATTCCGCAGCTGAAACCGTCCGAATGATTTTCGTGAAGGTGCGTGGAGTTTAAAAACACAGCGGAGCGCTTCCTGTATCACCACATGATGACATCACAGGGTGGAACAGAACATGTGTGATGAGGGAACAACATTAGAACACTGAGTAGAAGGGCCCTCGAAAACACTCTGGACACTGGTGTTTTGGTGTTTTTGGGCTGAAGTGCTGAAGGTGTGTGGACTTTAAAAACACAGAGGAGCAGCATCTGCACCACCCCGTGACATCACCAGGTGGGACAGAGCGCTCCACATGTGCTGCGACCTGCACAGTCAAATATCCACAAGTGTTTAAGAGGAAAGAGCTGAAGTCTTAAAATAATCCACCTGCGTTAGACTTAAAACTCTCTCTCCGCTCTCTCAGTACTGATTTAGACCTGGTTTAGTCCTGGTTTAGTCCTGGTTTAGTCCTGGTTTAGTCCTGGTTTAGTCCTGGTTTAGTCCTGGTTTAGTCCTGGTTTGGTCCTGGTTCAGTCCTGGTTTAGTTCTGGTTTAGACCTGGTTTAGTCCTGGTTTAGTCCTGGTTTAGTCCTGCTTTAGTCCTGGTTCAGTCCTGGTTTAGTTCTGGTTTAGTCCTGGTTTGGTCCTGGTTTAGTCCTGGTTCAGTCCTGGTTTAGTCCTGGTTTAGTCCTGCTTTAGTTCTGCTTTAGTCCTGGTTTAGTTCTGGTTTACTCCTGCTTCAGTCCTGGTTTAGTTCTGGTTTACTCCTGCTTTAGTTCTGCTTTAGTCCTGGTTTAGTTCTGGTTTACTCCTGCTTTAGTCCTGGTTTAGTTCTGGTTTACTCCTGCTTTAGTTCTGCTTTAGTTCTGGTTTAGTTCTGGTTTAGTTCGGGTTAAATCCTGGTTTAGTCCTGGTTCAGTCCTGGTTTAGTCCTGGTTTAGTCCTGCTTTAGTTCTGGTTTAGTCCCGGTTCAGTGCTGGTTTAGTTCTGGTTTAGTCCTGGTTTGGTCCTGGTTTAGTCCTGGTTCATTCCTGGTTTAGTCCTGGTTTAGTTCTGGTTTAGTCCTGGTTCAGTCCTGCTTTAGTTCTGGTTTAGTCCTGGTTCAGTCCTGGTTTAGTCCTGTTTTCGTCCTGGTTTAGTCCTGGTTTAGTCCTGGTTTAGTCCTGGTTTAGTCCTGGTTTAATCCTGGTTTAGCCCTGGTTTAGTCCTGGTTTAGCCCTGGTTTAGTCCTGGTTTAGTCCTGGTTTAATCCTGGTTTAGTCCTGGTTTAGTCCTGGTTTAGTCCTGGTTTAGCCCTGGTTTAGTCCTGGTTTAGTCCTGGTTTAGTCCTGGTTTAGTCCTGATCTAGTCCTGGTTTAGTCCTGGTTTCTTTGTGGTTTAGTCCTGGTTTAGTCCTGGTTTAGTTCTGGTTTAGTCCTGGTTCAGTCCTGGTCTAGTCCTGGTCTAGTCCCGGTTTAGTCCCGGTTTAGTCCTGGTCTAGTCCCGGTTTAGTCCCGGTTTAGTCCTGGTTCCGTCCCGGTTCAGTCCTGGTTTAGTCCTGGTTTAGCCCTGTTTTAGTCCTGGTGTAGTCCTGGTGTAGTCCTGGTCTAGTCCTGGTCTAGTCCCGGTTTAGTCCTGGTTCAGTCCTGGTTCAGTCCTGGTTTAGTCCTGGTCTAGTCCTGGTCTAGTCCCGGTTTAGTCCTGGTTCAGTCCTGGTTCAGTCCTGGTTCAGTCCTGGTTTAGTCCTGGTTTAGTCCTGGTCTAGTCCTGGTCTAGTCCCGGTTTAGTCCCGGTTCAGTCCTGGTTTAGTCCTGGTTCAGTCCTGGTTCAGTCCTGGTCTAGTCCTGGTCTAGTCCTGGTCTAGTCCTGGTCTAGTCCTGGTCTAGCCCTGGTTTTGTCCTGGTTTAGTCCTGGTCTAGCCCTGGTCTAGTCCTGGTCTAGTCCTGGTCTAGCCCTGGTTTAGTCCTGGTTTAGTCCTGGTTCAGTCCTGGTCTAGCCCTGGTCTAGCCCTGGTCTAGTCCTGGTCTAGTCATGGTTTGGTCCTGGTTTGGTCCTGGTTTAGTCCTGGTTCAGTCCTGGTTTAGTCCTGGTTTAGTCCTGGTTTAGTCCTGGTTCAGTCCTGGTTTAGTCCTGGTTTAGTCCTGGTCTAGTCCTGGTCTAGTCCTGGTTTAGTCCTGGTTTAGTCCTGGTTTAGTCCTGGTTCAGTCCTGGTTTAGTCCTGGTTTAGTCCTGGTTTAGTCCTGGTTCAGTCCTGGTTTAGTCCTGGTTTAGTCCTGGTTTAGTCCTGGTTTAGTCCTGGTTCAGTCCTGGTTTAGTCCTGGTCTAGTCCTGGTCTAGTCCTGGTTTAGTCCTGGTTCAGTCCTGGTTTAGTCCTGTTGTATTTCTAGTTTAGTCCTGGTTTAATCCTGGTCTAGTCCTGGTTCAGTCCTGGTTTAGTCTTGGTTTAGTCTTGGTTAGTCCTGGTTTAGTCCTGGTTTAGACCTGGTTTATTCTTGGTTTAGTCTTGGTTAGTCTTGGTTTAGTCCTGGCTAGTCCTGGTTCAGTCCTGGTTTAGTCCTAGTTTAGTCCTGGTTTAGTCCTGGTTTACTACTGGTTTAGTCCTAGTTTAGTTCTAGTTTAGTTCTAGTTTAGTCCTGGTTCAGCCCTGGTTTAGACCTGGTTTAGTCCTAGTTTAGTCCTGGTTTAGTCCTAGTTTAGTCCTGGTTTAGTCTTGGTTCAGTCCTGGTTTAGTTCTAGTTTAGTCCTGGTTTAGTCCTGGTGTAGTTCTGGTTCAGTCCTGGTTTAGTCCTGGTTTAGCCCTGGTTCAGTCCTGGTTTAGTCCTGGTTTAGTCCTGGTTTAGTCCTGGTTCAGTCCTGGTCTAGTCCTGGTTCAGTCCTGGTCAAGTCCTGGTTCAGTCCCGATCTAGTCCTGGTAGAGTCCTGGTCTAGTCCTGGTGAAGTCCTGGTTCAGACATGGTCTAGTCCTGGTCTAGTCCTGGTTGAGTCCTGGTCTAGTCGTGGTGGAGTCGTGGTCTAGTCCTGGTGTAGTCGTGGTCTAGTCCTGGTCTAGTCCTGGGTTGGTCCTGGTCTAGTCCTGATTTTTTTGTGGTTTAGTCCTGGTTTAGTCCTGGTCTAGTCCTGGTTTAGTCCTGGTTTAGTCCTGGTTTAGTCCTGGTTTAGTCCTGGTCTAGTCCTGGTCTAGTCCTGGTCTAGTCCTGTATTAGTCCTGGTTTAGTCCTGGTCTAGTCCTGCTCCAGTCCTGCTCTAGTCTTGGTTTAGTCCTGGTCTGGTCCTGGTCTGGTCCTGGTCTAGTCCTGGTCTAGTCCTTGTCTAGTCCTGGTCTAGTCCTGGTCTAGTCCTTGTCTAGTCCTGGTCTGGTCCTGGTCTAGTCCTGGTTTAGTCCAGGTCTAGTCCTGGTCTCGACCTGATTTGGTCCTGGTGTCGTCCTGGTTTATTCCTGGTTCAGTCTTGGTCTAGTCCTGGTCTAGTCCTGGTTTAGTCCTTGTCTAGTCCTGGTTTAATCCTGGTTTAATCCTGGTCTAGTCCTGGTTTAGTCCTGGTTCAGTCCTGGTCAAGTCCTGGTGAAGTCCTGGTCTAGTCCTTGTCTAGTCCTGGTCTAGTCCTGGTCTAGTCCTGGTCTAGTCCTGGTCTAGTCCTGATTTAGTCCTGGTCTAGTCCTGGTTTACTCCTGGTTTAGTCCTGGTTTAGTCCTGGTTTAGTTCTGGTGTAGTCCTGGTGTAGTCCTTGTCTAGTTCTGGTCTAGTCCTGGTTTAGTCCTGGTCTAGTCCTGGTTTAGTCCTGGTCTAGTCCTGGTTTAGTCCTGGTTTAGTCCTGGTTTAGTCCTGGTTTAGTCCTGGTTTAGTCCTTGTCTAGTCCTGGTTTAGTCCTGGTCTAGTCCTGGTCTAGTCCTGGTATAGTCCTGGTTTAGTCCTGGTTTAGTCCTGGTTCAGTCCTGGTGCAGTCCTGATTTAGCCCTGGTTTAGTTCTTGTTTAGTCCTGGTTTAATCCTGGTCTAGTCCTGGTTCAGTCCTGGTTTAGTCCTGGTTTAATCCTGGTTTAGTCCTGATTTATTTGTGGTTTAGTCCTGGTTCAGTTCGGTTGAATTTCCACTTTAACTTGAGTTATTTTTATTAAGAATTTTAGTTGCTGAAATTTTAAGTGTCGTTTAAAGAAAGTTGTAAAAAATCTCCTTTTAAATATTGAAACCAAATATTTTCAATCCCTCAAATTCAAACATTCAAAGAAATTTCTTTAGCGAAACAAAACGTCAGACGCAGCGAATGTGGAGCAGCAGAGCGAGAACGTTCATCCACCGCATCAGGAGGAGCAGCTGCTTTCTTCAGCACTTATACTTTATGCAAATGAGCCGTGCGGGTTTAAGTTTATGCAAATGAGCCGTGCGGGTTTAAGTTTATGCAAATGAGCCGTGCGGGTTTAAGTTTATGCAAATGAGCCGTGCGGGTTTAAGTTTATGCAAATGAGCCGTGCGGGTTTAAGTTTATGCAAATGAGCCGTGCGGGTTTAAGTTTATGCAAATGAGCCGTGCGGGTTTAAGTTTATGCAAATGAGCCGTGCGGGTTTAAGTTTATGCAAATGAGCCGTGCGGGTTTAAGTTTATGCAAATGAGCCGTGTGGGTTTAAGTTTATGCAAATATACAAATGTACAAATATACAAATATACAAATATACACATATACAGATATACAGATATACACATATACAGATATACAAACATACAAATATACAAATATACAAATATACAGATGTACAGATATACACCTGCAGTCGGCGTTTCCAGGGACCCGGCGACTGTTTGGTATTTTGCGTTATCTTAGATCACTACAGTCTGTTACATTTATGAAGCTGAAATCCCGTTTTACTTCAAAATGTGAGATTTCTAAGGACATAAACTCTGACACTTTGTGTGGGATGTTTCTCTGTTCTTCTGCTGCTCCGTCTCCTCCACTCAGTTCGAGAAACTGATGTGTGAACTTCTCGTTCTTTTACATTAATAAAGGTGAAAAGTTAAATCGTGAACATTATATAACTCAAGGTTAAAGATGAGCGATGCACCGAACCAGGTTTTACACTTCTGATGCCGATATCGATACTGTGTCTTTACGTGTTTGCCGATATCCGATATTAACCAGTACCAGGGGCTGAATTTGGCGTTTTTATCTCAAAATCCACTTAGTACAAAGATTCTCCGATTGTGCCATGGAACTGTTGTGAATCCTGCAAATACTGAACTCAATTAAAGCTCAAACATCACGAAGGCCGAATTCTGGTTCGACTCTGCGTCACTTTGTCGCCATCGTTTTTGATTTCTAGCTCTGCGTCGAGGTCCATGCGCCGTGAAGTAATTCACCGCGACAACGCTCCAGGCGAGGAGTTAAAGCAGCCTGTGCTCCTGCAGACGAACCAGCTCCAACGCCACAGAACAGACTCGGCATCAGCAGCACATCCTCTGTCACAGGCAGAACACTCATATTCACTGAGGCCTTTAGTCCCACAGAAGCATCAGCACTTATACTGTATGCAAATGAGCTGTATGCAAATGAGCCGTGTGGTTTGAAGTTTGGTTTGTGTCAAACGTAAACAGATGTGCCAAAGCTGCATTAAACACATTATTCCTCAATCTCCATTTGAGTCCTGCTCATAGGAAATAAAAATCCAAACTTCAATTCTCCTCCCGTCTGCGTCACACGACACTTTGGGCTTTCGGCTCCGACTTCCACCGAAAGCTGAGAGTGGCTTTTATGCAGAATTCAGTGGAATATTTTCGGTGCATCGTCACTAATAATAGAGTTGGTCAAACATGTGAATGAAACAAACACAACTCCAGGTGTGTTTTTGAACCTGGCTTAAAGCACAAGAGTCCATTTTGTGTATTATAGGATCTTTAATGGCAAAACAGTTCCAGGCATTTTCATCATTCTTTCTGAGCGGAGCAGTGGAAATGTAGAGCGGTGGAGAGGACCAATCACAGCCTTTATTGTCTGCGTCGCTTTCCCTCGCTGTCGCCGGCGTTTTGATGCGTCATTAGAACATTTCAGAGGTGCACTGTGCATCCAGGACGCTCGTGTTTGTGTCGACGCAGATTCTGACGCAACAGCGTTTTGACGCAGAACCATAAATCGGGCTGGAGCGTCTTGGGCCAACATCAGGATATCAAGGAACCGATACCAGAAGATATCAAGGAACCGATACCAGAAGCTGCAGATTTTCCTGGATCAGCACCAGTATTTGATCTCAGTATTTAATATCAGTGCATCCCTAGTTAAGACCACATGGGAATAGAAAGGAAAGTCCTACCGTTTGAATGTTGAAAATCACATTCAAGAGTTTTTTATCGTTGTGGTGTCAGAATCGGTATCGAGTATCGAGTTTGACATTTCCGTATCGTGACTCTTCTCCCTCTTTGTTTTTCCTCAGACTGAGCGAGACTCAGGAGACTCTGGAGACGTCGCTGTTGGAGAAGGAAACGTCTCTGGCCCAAACCTCAGAGAAGCTGGAGGTGATAAACGGCCTGAAGGTGGCGCTAAAGGAGCGAGAGGAGCAGAGCCGCGAGCTGAGCGAGCGCCTCACACACACACAGCACAACGTAAGACGCCTGACGGGCCGAACCGCCTCAGACAAACTTTACTGATGCTCGAGGAAATGATTTGGACACAGGAGTTCACGCAGCACAAAATACACTGAACAAAAATCCACTCAAACATCTCCAAACTTTTTCTCCAGACACAAAAGGCCATTTCCCTCCAATACTGTTCACAAATCTGTACCAGAGCTGCTCCCGACTCTGGATCGGCGAATGCGACAGAGGGTTCCAGTTCCTGCCAATATCCAGGAACTTCACACAGCGAAGAGGAACGGACCAACATTCCACAGGCCACATCAGCAGCCTGATCAGCTCTATGGGGAGGAGAGCAGCTGCACTGCGGGAGGCAGATGGTCACACAGATACTGATGGTTTTCTGACCCTCCCAGTAAAGCAAAGCTGCACATTTCAGAGTTTCACACGTCTGTGCACTGATCCTGCTCTGATCACATGTGGATGAGCCAAACCTGAGGAGGACGGATCATCTGGACACAGGAGAAATGCACTGACACAGATTCAGACACATTTCTGAACAGTATTGGAGGAAATGGCCTTTTGTGTCTGCAGGAAAAGTTTTAGATCTTTGAGTCCAGCTCACGAGAAATGGGAGCAAAAACAAAAGAGTTGCGTTTAAATTTTGGTTCAGTATAATATAATAACAAAGAGAAAAAAGAGAAATGGTGATAATTAATTCTAAATAAGAGACACACGTGAAATAAGACGTGTAAATGAACATGTCAAAATAACATCAGAAAATAAGTGAAATAAGGAAAAAAATAAGGACAATAATGGGGCTTTTTGACTACACTACCGGCACAGCACAGCTCGGCACAGCTCGGCACAGCTCGGCACAGCTCGGCACAGCTCGGCACAGCTCGGCACAGCTCGGCACAGCTCGGCACAGCTCGGCACAGCTCGGCACAGCTCGGCACAGCTCGGCACAGCTCGGCACAGCTCGGCACTACACGGTGACGCTTTTCCCTGCCGTCGTTCCCACCTGGAAGTGGGCGGAGTCACGGGGTCGACGCTGCGTCATTTTAGGCGACATTATCAGTGTCACGGCGGTCTTCACATTCTGCTCCGTTGTTCCTTCTCTGTTGACGTGTTGTCGGTGTGTTTTTACACGCGGGAATATTTAAAGATCCTGGAGCTTTGTCGCACGTATGACGACATTTCCTCTGACCAGTCAGTGGACATCAGTCTGTTCAGGTCACGGTGTCGTATCGGCTCAGCGCGGTTAGAACCCAAACAGGTACGGAAAATCATAACGGCTCCAGGTCCAACCCCCAGTGGAAAAGCAAACAAAGCGTGTCGTGCTGTGTGGAAAAGACCTTTAAGTAATTCGGGCCGGTGCGGTGGCCGTCGGTAAAACCACCGTCCCGAACCGTCCCGAACTGAGGTCCAGACGGCACCTTCCCCCCTCCCCCAGTCGGGTCCAGAGGAAAAATGCCAGGGCAGGGGCACAGTGGGGCGCTGCCTAAAGCGACGCGCAGCACAGGGTTCAGTTCATGTTCTGTATCGTGTGGGGACGAGCACAATTAGTCGATTAATCCATAATTGATCCTTCAGAGTTTGGTGGATCAGGTTCATTTTAATGGCCAAACTGAATGTCGGTGTCTGTGTAACGTCGCCTGAGGAGCGGAGGTCTGAGCACAAACTCTGGAGCCTCACAGTCCCACGTCTCGGCTCTGGCTCCTTGGAGATCCCTATATTCCTCAGAGTGTGTGTACCTGCACATCAGTGTCCCGGGTATGATCGGGTTTTGAGTGTCCCGGTTTCACATGTTTACGCAGCATCTGCAACGCGACATACGCACAGAACAGACTCAGCATCAGCAGAACATCCTCTGTCACAGAGAGAACACTCATATTCTCTTAGTCACAGAGAGAACACTCATATTCACTGAGTCACAGAGAGAACACTCATATTCACTAAGTCACAGAGAAAACACTCATATTCACTAAGTCACAGAGAAAACACTCATATTCACTAAGTCACAGAGAGAACACTCATATTCACTGAGTCACAGAGAGAACACTCATATTCACTGAGTCACAGAGAGAACACTCAAATTCACTGAGTCACAGAGAGAACACTCATATTTACTGAGTCACAGAGAAAACACTCATATTCACTAAGTCACAGAGAAAACACTCATATTCACTGAGTCACAGAGAGAACACTCATATTTACTGAGTCACAGAGAAAACACTCATATTCACTAAGTCACAGAGAAAACACTCATATTCACTGAGTCACAGAGAGAACACTCATATTCACTGAGTCACAGAGAGAACACTCATATTCACTGAGTCACAGAGAGAACACTCATATTCACTGAGTCACAGGGAGAACACTCATATTCACTGAGTCACAGAGAGAACACTCATATTCACTGAGTCACAGAGAGAACACTCATATTCACTGAATCACAGACAGAACACTCATATTCACTGAGTCACAGAGAGAACACGCATATTCACTGAGTCACAGGGAGAACACTCATATTCACTGAGTCACAGGGAGAACACTCATATCCACTGAGTCACAGAGAGAACACTCATATTCACTGAGTCACAGAGAGAACACTCATATTCACTGAGTCACAGAGAGAACACTCATATTCACTGAGTCACAGAGAGAACACTCATATTCACTGAGTCACAGAGAGAACACTCATATTCACCGAGTCACAGAGAGAACACTCATATTCACCGAGTCACAGAGAGAACACTCATATTCACCGAGTCACAGAGAGAACACTCATATTCACTGAGTCACAGAGAGAACACTCATATTCACTGAGTCACAGAGAGAACACTCATATTCACTGAGTCACAGAGAGAACACTCATATTCACTGAGTCACAGAGAGAACACTCATATTCACTGAGTCACAGAGAGAACACTCATATTCACTGAGTCACAGAGACAACACTCAAAGCACAAGGAAAGAGCTGCTTTTTTCAGCTCTTACAGTTTATGCAAATGAGCCGTGAGGTTTAAGTTTAGTTTGTGTAAAACACAAATGTTTAAATCTGCATTAAACTCATTCTGATCTCACACTGATGAGGCTCTGGACTCAGGACGTTTATGTGTTTAAAGTTTATTTCTGCAGATGAGGAACAGGAAGAATTGTGATGATAAAACGAGGAAAGAAAGAGACGCGGTGAAGAAGAAACTACAGGCTGCGCTCGTCGTTCGAAAAGAACTGATGAAGAAAATCGAAAATGACGAAAATGTGGAGATTGCTGGTTATAAAAGTGAATTGTCGCAGGTGAATGAACAGATGCATGAACTGGAAAAACAACTCGAAGAGGGACAGAAAAAATATTGTGAAAATATTGATCAGAAAGACAAAGAAATCCAAGAATTCCGAACCAAAATAGACGGATTTGAGTTGGAAATACGACATTTGAAGGCAGAGGTGACTAATAAGGAATTGTGTCTTTCCGAAAATAATTCCTCTATCAGCGACTACAAGCGAATCTCGTAGAAAAGGAGAATGTATTTGAGCAAGAAAAAAGCAGTTTAATTTGTCAGCAAAACATAGAAATCGCAAAACTTGAGACAGAAATCCAAAATTTGAAAACTGCAATAGACGACAAAGAGCTGCGCCTGGTTGACGCGATGCAAAAAGTGGACACGAATAATTCCACAATGGAGCAACTTAAAGCGAGTCTGAGCGAACTACGGGAAGAAAAAAGCATCTTGGTGCTAAAATTGGAAGAGGTTCAAGATGAAATCAAAACTGCGTCCGCTGCGTCCACTTCCGTCGCTGAATTTGAGCGTGAAATCGCCCAGCTGAAGAAAGAGAAAGCCATTTTGCAGAAGAAGGCACAAGCGACAATGTTGGCCCGCAAAGAAACAATTAAGAAATGGCAGGAAAACGAAGAGAAGCTAACGCAAGAGCTCGCGGAGGTGAAGGAGGAACGCAGCAAACTTACACAGCAAAACGATGAGCTGAACGTTGTGAGGGAAAACCTGGAACAAAAAGTCGGAGAAATTCAGAGATTATCAAATGTGTCCCACACTGAGCTCGAAGATTTGAAGCTACAATCTGAGGCGAGAGAAAGTAGTTTACAAGCGCTGAAATTGCATCTTGCAGAGAAGGAAAGCCAATGTCAAAATGAGTCAAGCGAACTCCAAAGTGTTCAAACCAAAATGGAAAAGCTGCTTTTGTCCCATTCAAATGAAGTCACATCGCTGAGAGAACAAGTGGAGGAGAGGGAGAGAACTGTGCAAGAACTGAAATTACAGCTTCAAGCAAAAGAAAATCAATGCCAAACTTTGTCACGTGAGCAAAATGAACTCGCAGCACTGAAAGACAAAATGGATTCGTCCTATTCAAATGAACTGGAAGCTTTGAGACAACAAGTGGAGGAGAAGGAGAGGAGGCTGAGCAGTTTGGAGGTGGCGTTTGATGAAAAGGATGCCCAGTGTACGTCTTTACAAAATGAACTACAGCAAGTCAAAGCTCATCTGGATAAAACGTCTTCATCCTGTGCGAACGAACTGCAATTCTCAAAGCAGCAAGTGGAGGAGAGAGAGAGGAGTCTGCAAGAACTTCGAGTGGTGCTTGAAGCTCAGGAAAGCCAATGTCAAACTTTGTTCAGTGCGCAAAGCGAATTGGAACGGCTCAAATCAAAAACGGAAAACGCGTCTCTTGAAATGGCCGAAAAGGATGAAGATATTGTCGTTTTGAATGAACGGGTTGAAGAACTAAAATCAAGACTTACAAATTCCGAAGTGGAACTGGAAAAAGCACAGAAGCAAGCGGAAAATGTAAAAATTCTGGAAGAACAATTTGAAATCTTGAAACGGCAACATCTGGAAGAGAATGAAGCTGGAAATCAGGAAAATAAAATACTATTGGAAAAATATGGCCAGCTAAAAACTGAGCTTGAGACGGCACTTTCAGAATTGGAAATGGCGCGGCAAGATTGTGATCGGATACGAAGGAATTCTGAGATGGACAAAGATGAAAAAGAGAGATTGACCGTGGAGACGACTTCGCTCAAGATGCAGCTGGTCGATGCTGAAACGCAAATTGAAAAACTTGAGGAAAGAACAGCTGAAAAAGCAAACTTTGACCTGATATTAAGTGAAAAAGATGAAGTAATCTCCCAAAAATCGGCCGAAATTTTAGTAATTCAGCGGTGCTTAGAGGAAATGCAACGAGAGAAGGACGTTATAGCCACAAAACTTGCCGAAATAAGTCAAAATTGTGCAAAATTTTCAAGAGATTTGGAATTGGAGAGACAAGAGAAAGAAAATGCACTTGGGTTATCTGACAAATTTAAACAGGAGATGACGCTGCTTGAGATGCAACTGAACGAGGCCCAAAAGCAAAATGTGGAGCTTCAAGAAACGAGCAAGAAGACGGAGGCGGCCATCTTGGAACTGTCTGAAAAGAAGGAGCTTATCGCAGCACTTGAAAAACAGCTCGAGCAACAAGTCAAAGTACATGAGGCTGCAGCTGAGAAGATGAAAACGGAGACGTCCGAAGTGCAGAAATCTCCCGAAGACGCCTCTAAAATGAAGGAGATGGAAAACAAAATAGCTCAGCTCACAAAAAACTGCAGGCGGCTTTGTTGTCCAGGAAAGAACTCCTAAAGGACAATGCAAAACTTAAAGAATATTTAGGATCTCTGTCTTCAAAATATGATGCGAAAGAGCTGGATTTTCAAGCTGTAGAATCGTCACATTTGAGTCTGAAACAACAGAATTCTGATTTGAAAAATTCCCTGGAAATTTTAAGCCAGGAGAAAGATAATTCGAAGGCAGAGCTGGAAGCGATTCTTGTGGATAATCGTAGCTTGTCTGCAGCTTGCGAAAGCCTTAAACAAACGATCGAAAATATTACGCAGCAGAAGCGAGCGTTTTCGTGCCAACTGGAATCGCTTAAAGATTCGGAAACAGAGGAGCTGACGAAATGGAAAACGAAACATTCGAATTAAAGCAGGAATACGAGTCGCTGCTACAGGCGTATGAAAATGTGAGCAGTGAAATGGACAAAATGAGGCAAGTTTTGGAAGGAGCAAAGCGCGAACGGCAAGAAAGCGCTTCAGTAAAACCATAAACTGGAAATGGATTTGGAAAACGTGGAAAAACAGGTTAGAAATTTGGAAGACGAGAATGAGAAACTGAGAGATGGGATGCAAGGAATTTCTCAGGATGAAATCAGAAGAATTACAGAACTGGAAGAGGAGAGTAAAAGAATTGGACAATTAGAAAATGAAAACGCAAGATTTCTGGAGATGATTGAAGACTTTAAGAAAAAAATTGATGCGTTGGAGGCAGAAAAACAAAAATTGGTCGAAAATCTAAACAAAGTGAATTCTGCTTTGGAAAACCAGCAGCAAGAGGCAAAACTGTGCATAGAAAAGATGCAAAATAAATTGGATGAAGCTTTAAATTTGTTTTACTTTTGTTTAAGTCATTATTGCACTTTGTGTAAATCCTGTAAAGTTCATTTCACTTCTCAAATATCACTGTGTTTTTCTGCTGTATGAGATATTGAACTGAAACTGCTGATCCGAACAACCAGTGATTTAGAAAGGAAAATCCTGAAAATGATCAGGGTCCAAACTTTTACACATGACTGTATATATACACACACACACACACACACACACACACACACACACACACACACACACACACACACACACACACACACACACACACACACACACACACACACACACACACACACACACACACACACACACACACACACACACACACACACACACACACACACACTATACACACACACACACACTATACACACACACACACACACACACACACACACACACACACACACACACACACACACACACACACACACACACACACACACACACACACACACAATACACACACACACACACACTATACACACACACACACACACTATACACACACACACACACACACACACACACTATACACACACACACACACTATACACACACACACACAAACACACACACACACACACACACACACACACACACACACACACACACACACACACACACACACACAATACACACACACACACACACTATACACACACACACACACACACACACACTATACACACACACACACACACACACACACTATACACACACACACACACACACACACACACACACACACACACACACACACACACACACACACACACATATATGAATTAACATGTATGACGTGACAATCTTGCGTCACAGAGTTTTCAGTAAGTCTAATATTAAAACTAAAGCAGAACTTCATAAGACAGTGGACTAAAGCAATAGGCCCTACGCCCTGTAGGGGCTCAGGCCGAATAAAGAAGGAAACTTTTATTTTTCTTCAGCAAAAACAATATTTCCTTTAACATAGGAAATGCATATTATACATTTTTGGAAAGCTCCTGAGATTCCCCACGTCACCGTAGAACCATTTCAGTCGGCTCCAACCAGGATTAGGGTGAGTTCTGCTGGTTGGACCTTTGACCTCAGTTTATGTGGTTTAGTTCTGGTCTGGTCCTTGTCTAGTACTAGTACTGGTTTGGTCCTGATTTAGACCTGGTTTGGTTCTGGCCTGGTCTTGATTTAGTCCTGATCTAATCCTTGTTAAATCCCAATTTAGTCCTGGTCTAGTCTTTGTTTAGTGCTTGTTAAGTCCTTGTGAAGTCCTGGTTTAGTCCTGGTTTAGTCCTGGTTCAGTCCTGGTTTAGTTCCAGTTCAGTCCCAAATGAATGCACATCCAGTTGTTGATTATTATAGATTTATTTACAGACATTTGATCAATTTTGTACAAACATTTTAAAAACATGAACCCGGCTCAGAATGTTCCGGTCCAGTTTAAACGCTCGTGTCCCCGAGAAAACAAAACGGACCCCGAAAACCCCCGAAAAACACCCAAAAACACCCGAAAAACACTCGAAAAACACGAGGAAAACACAAGGAAAACATGAGAAAAACACGAAGAAAACATGAGAAAAACACGAAGAAAACACCCAAAAACACCAGGAAAACACCAGGAAAACACCAGAAAAACACCCAAAAACTCATTTATTATTCATTTATTCTGCCACTGCGACAAGAGCGGAAGGGCATCTGAGCTAAAGCCCCTGAGGAAAGGAATCGCAGCCGTCATGGACTTCTGTGTTTTAAGTTTTAAGTTAATTCTCTAAAAATAAATAAGTAAATAAATGGTGGTTCCAGTGTTGGGGGACAGTCATTTAAAGGGGCTCTAAAAACACTTCTCGACCAATCAGAAGCTTCAGCCGCCTTTTTGGCCCCGCCCACTTTAGTCTAAACGTTCCTAATCCGCTTTTATGTGGCGGCACTTCCGGTTGTGTCCGTGCAGAATTTGGGAAACGTTTTGCATCTCGGACATGACATAAAGTCGCTTCATTTGTGTAAAATGTTCAAGTTTCACGTGAAACAACAAGTCGCACGTCACGATTCTCTGGAGGATTTAAAGTGAAACTCGGCCACGTCTGAAGATAAAGTCCGATTCTAGAGGAGGTGGAATTCTGATTTAGTCCTGGTTTAGTCCTGCTTTAGTCCTGATTTAGTCCTGATTTAGTCCTGGTTTAGTCCTGGTTTAGTCCTGATTTAGTCCTGGTTTAGTCCTGGTTTAGTCCTGGTTTAGACCTGGTTTAGACCTGGTTTAGACCTGGTTTAGTCCTGGTTTAGACCTGGTTTAGACCTGGTTTAGTCCTGGTTTAGAGACTCGTCCTGAACCTTAGGAAACCTGTTTCACACGTTGTTTTTGGCGTTTCCGAAACCGCAGAAGCATCAGGACGATTTAAAGATGCGACGAGTCACAGAAAAAAACCCTAAAAGTGTCAAATTTCAATAAAATCGTGGTCTGTCCCTGAAGAAGCTGAACTCCACTTTAACCCGTCTGACACCAGCCACGAGTCTGACAAACCAAACGCTCTGCTTCACTCATCAGTGTCTGGAAACGTTAGAAAACAACTTCCAGAAGCAGCTGCTCACTTCCCTCTGTGGAAAAAATCAGATTCTAATCGACGCTCAAACAGATATCGAAACTAGATCCTCATTTCTGGCATCGGTATCGATACTAAAAGTCCCATTTCCAGGACAGAAATGAACCTTTTCCTGAACGATCTGCAGCTGCATCAGAACAACAGCAGAAAGTGGAGAATCGACTCTGACAGAATCAGTGTGAACATTTCCTCAGGGTTCAGACGAGTCTGTTTTAGAGTCACTTTAACATTTGTGGAAATATGAACGAAGTGACACTGGACCAAAGTTCCCGTTTAACCCCGAAATCAAGAGTTATTTTCACGTTTTGAGAGTGAACGGAAAAGACTTTGCAGAGTTTTCCTGATTGAGCGAAACAACACCCAGAGGAGTTTTATTTTTGCACTTTATCTTAGTTCATTTAAGATGAAATTATGGACAAAACCGGTTCAAACGGGTTTTTCTGTGGCGGGAGTTTGACGTGGACGAGTGAGGGGCCAAATTAACACTAAGGGAAGTTTAAGGAACTTTAGAAACGTTAGAAAACATCTTTAGAAGCTCCTCACACTTCCCTCTGCTGATTTCCCACTGCACAGGAGGAGGAGGAAAAGGACTGAACCAGGACTGAACCAGGACTGAACCAGGACTGAACCAGGACTGAACCAGGACTGAACCAGGACTAAACCAGGACTGAAGCAGGACTAAACCAGGACTGAACCAGGACTAAACCAGAACTAAACCAGGACTAAAGCTTTTCCTAAATGCGCCGTGTTTGGTGTAAGAGAAGAACAGACGAGACACTGAGGAGCACATGAGCTCACAGAGAAGGGCGTCCTGCAGGGGGCGCTAGGACCTCCTCACCTGCAACAGAGACACACAACTGACCCACTTCCTCCTCCACCTCCCCCCCCTCAGTCCAAAGCCCAAGAACAGAGGCTCAGTGAAGGAGGCGCTGAAGGTGTGGAGGTGGAACAGACTTTCTCCAGAGACCTGAAAGAAGGACAGAACTCCAGCCACAGAGTCCAGGAACACACCCACAGTGAAGGAGGGGAAGGAGGAGAAGGAGGGGAAGAGGAGGAGGGATCCAGACAAACTCATCAAACTTCTCATAAGAGGTGAAAACCCATCAGTCCTTTTTGTCTCATTGTTTTTGTGTAAAAAAGAGAATTCTCCTCCCTGGATCCTCATCGTCCAGGACTGATCATTGTGTCCAAACCCACACTCCAAACCGTCTCCTCTTCTTCTGATTCCTCTGTAACTCACGGCTACATCAACATCCCCCCAGCACTTCAGCTCCCAGTAACAGCGCCCCCTGAGGCCGGAGGAGCCCAGGACCTGAAGCCAGTCTGTGAATCTGTCCTTATGAAGAGGAGGAGGACGTGAAAACAGAGATAATTCCACAGTCCGTTTGTCCTCAGACACTCTGAGTTCTTCGTGTGCCGTGTTTGGATCCAGGGTGAGCTCACAATAATCTGAAACAAACACAACAATCAGGACTAAAGTTGTAAAGAGTTTGTCCTGAAAGAGCGACTGAGGTAAACTTCACATTATTCTCATGTTTTCTAATGTTTCTATCAAGAGGAAGAACAGGAAACACTTGAGTGTTTTTATTCTAACGTCCTGATGAGTTGGATCCATTTTCCTGTCGTTTGAAATGGCGTCTGTGTAAATAAATGAGAACAGATCATTGGATCATTTCTGTTGTAAGACGCTCGTCTTGGCTCATGTCGGGCTCCAAAATCCTCTTTGTTTAGTTCAGTTCAAACCCTCATCAGTGTTTTCAACGCTTCAAATCCTCTTCAAAAGTTCTCGTGCACTTTGAAAATGTGTGATTTTTGTGGAGCTGCAGCTCGTCTCGTCCCTAAATGTGTTCACAAGTTCTTTGGAATAAATAAATCCAGATCTGCCCAGACACGTGTCAGTCCCACAAGTGAAGCTCGACCCATTCAAATAATACTCACATTTTCTGACACCTGGAACCATCCAGCGCTTTCCAGAAGGATCCAACCTGGAACACACAAGTCCAGTTTAGACCAGACCAGAGACCAGACCAGAGACCAGACCAGAGACCAGACCAGAGACCAGAGACCAGACCAGAGACCAGACCAGAGACCAGACCAGAGACCAGAGACCAGAGACCAGAGACCAGAGACCAGACCAGAGACCAGAGACCAGACCAGAGACCAGACCAGAGACCAGAGACCAGAGACCAGAGACCAGACCAGAGACCAGACCAGAGACCAGACCAGAGACCAGACCAGAGACCAGAGACCAGAGACCAGACCAGAGACCAGAGACCAGACCAGAGACCAGACCAGAGACCAGACCAGAGACCAGACCAGAGACCAGAGACCAGAGACCAGACCAGAGACCAGACACCAGACCAGAGACCAGACCAGAGACCAGACCAGAGACCAGACCAGAGACCAGAGACCAGACCAGAGACCAGAGACCAGACCAGGGACCAGAGATCAGACCAGAGACCAGACCAGAGACCAGACCAGAGACCAGAGACCAGACCAGAGACCAGACCAGACCAGAGACCAGACCAGAGATCAGACCAGAGACCAGACCAGAGACCAGACCAGAGACCAGAGACCAGAGACCAGAGACCAGACCAGAGACCAGACCAGAGACCAGACCAGAGACCAGACCAGAGACCAGAGACCAGAGACCAGACCAGACCAGAGACCAGAGACCAGACCAGAGACCAGACCAGAGACCAGACCAGAGAACAGAGACCAGACCAGAGACCAGACCAGAGACCAGACCAGAGAACAGAGACCAGACCAGAGACCAGACCAAAGACCAGAGGCCAGACCAGAGACCACAGACCAGAGACCAGACCAGAGACCGGACCAGAGACCGGACCAGAGACCAGACCAGAGACCAGCCCAAAGACCAGACCAGAGGCCAGACCAGAGGCCAGACCAGAGACCAGAGACCAGAGACCAGAGGCCAGACCAGAGACCAGAACAGAGACCAGACCAGAGACCAGACCAGACCAGAGACCAGAGACCAGAGGCCAGACCAGAGACCAGACCAGAGACCAGAGACCAGAGACCAGAGACCAGAGGCCAGACCAGAGACCAGACCAGAGACCAGACCAAAGGCCAGACCAGAGACCAGACCAGAGACCAGAGACCAAAGACCAGAGACCAGAGGCCAGACCAGAGACCAGACCAGAGACCAGACCAGAGACCAGACCAGAGACCAGAGACCAGACCAGAGACCAGAGACCAGACCAGAGACCAGACCAGAGACCAGACCAGAGACCAGAGACCAGAGACCAGACCAGAGACCAGACCAGAGACCAGACCAGAGGCCAGACCAGAGGCCAGACCAGAGACCAGACCAGAGACCAGAGACCAGACCAGAGACCAGACACCAGACCAGAGACCAGACCAGAGACCAGACCAGAGACCAGAGACCAGACCAGAGACCAGACCAGAGACCAGACCAGAGACCAGACCAGAGACCAGAGACCAGACCAGAGACCAGACCAGAGACCAGACCAGAGACCAGAGACCAGACCAGAGACCAGACCAGAGACCAGACCAGAGACCAGACCAGAGACCAGACCAGAGACCAGACCAGAGACCAGAGACCAGAGACCAGACCAGAGACCAGAGACCAGACCAGAGACCAGAGACCAGAGACCAGACCAGAGACCAGAGACCAGACCAGAGACCAGAGACCAGACCAGAGACCAGACCAGAGACCAGACCAGACCAGAGACCAGAGACCAGACCAAAGACCAGACCAGACCAGACCAGAGACCAGAGACCAGAGACCAGAGACCAGACCAGAGACCAGAGACCAGACCAGAGACCAGACCAGAGACCAGACCAGAGACCAGACCAGAGACCAGACCAGAGACCAGAGACCAGACCAGAGACCAGACCAGACCAGACCAGAGACCAGACCAGAGACCAGACCAGAGACCAGACCAGAGACCAGACCAGAGACCAGACCAGAGACCAGACCAGAGACCAGACCAGAGACCAGACCAGAGACCAGACCAGAGACCAGACCAGACCAGAGACCAGACCAGAGACCAGACCAGAGACCAGAGACCAGACCAGAGACCAGACCAGAGACCAGACCAGAGACCAGAGACCAGACCAGAGACCAGACCAGAGACCAGACCAGAGACCAGACCAGAGACCAGAGACCAGAGACCAGAGACCAGACCAGAGACCAGACCAGAGACCAGAGACCAGAGACCAGAGACCAGAGACCAGACCAGAGACCAGAACCAGAGACCAGAGACCAGACAGAGACCAGAGACCAGACCAGAGACCAGACAGACCAGAGACCAGAGGGCCAGACCAGAGACCAGACCAGAGACCAGACCAGAGACCAGAGACTGACCCAGAGACCAGACCAGAGACCAGAACAGAGACCAGGAGACCAAAGACCAGAGAGGACCGAGACCAGACCAGAGACCAGACCAGAGACCAGAGACCAGAGACCAGACCAGAGACCAGACCAGAGAGAACAGACCAGAGACCAGACCACAGACCACAGACCAGACCAGAGACGAGAGACCAGAGACCAGAGACCAGACCAGAGACCAGACCAGAGACCAAACCAGAGACCAGACCAGAGACCAGAGACCAGACCAGAGACAAGAGACCAGACCACAGACCAGACCAGAGACCAGACCAGAGACCAGACCAGAGACCAGACCAGAGACCAGACCAGAGACCAGACCAGAGACCAGACCAGAGACCAGAGCAGAGACCAGACCAGAGACAAGAGACCAGAGACCACAGACCAGACCACAGACCAGACCAGAGACCAGACCAGAGACCAGACCAGAGACCAGACCAGAGACCAGAGACCAGAGACCAGAGACAAGAGACCAGACCAGAGACCAGACCAGAGACCAGAGACCAGACCAGAGACAAGAGACCAGAGACCAGACCAGAGACCAGACCAGAGACCAAACCAGACGCCAGACCAAAGACCAGACCAGAGGCCAGACCAGAGACCAGAGACCAGAGCAGAGACCAGACCAGAGACCAGACCAGAGACCAGACCAGAGTCCAGAGACCAGACACCAGACCAGAGACCAGACCAGAGACCAGACCAGAGACCAGACCAGAGACAAGAGACCAGAGACCAGACCAGAGACCAGACCAGAGACCAAACCAGACGCCAGACCAAAGACCAGACCAGAGGCCAGACCAGAGACCAGAGACCAGAGCAGAGACCAGACCAGAGACCAGACCAGAGACCAGACCAGAGGCCAGAGACCAGACCCCAGACCAGCGGCCAGACCAGAGACCAGACCAGAGACCAGAGACCAGAGACCAGGCCAGAGACCAGGCCAGAGGCCAGACCAGAGACCAGACCAGAGACCAGACCAGAGACCAGACAAGACCAGACCAGAGACCAGAGCCCAGAGACCAGACCAGAGACCAGAGACCAGACCAGAGACCAGAGGCCAGACCAGAGACCAGACCAGAGACCAGGGACCAGACAAGACCAGACCAGAGACCAGACCAGAGACCAGACCAGAGACCAGACCAGACGAGGCCAGACCAGAGGCCAGACCAGAGACCAAACCAGAGACCAGACCAGAGACCAGACCAGAGGCCAGAGACCAGGCCAGAGGCCAGACCAGAGACCAGACCAGAGGCCAGACCAAAGGCCAGACCAGAGACCAGACCAGAGACCAGACAAGACCAGACCAGAGACCAGACAAGACCAGACCAGAGACCAGAGACCAGACCAGAGACCAGAGGCCAGACCAGAGACCAGACCAGAGACCAGGGACCAGACAAGACCAGACCAGAGACCAGACCAGAGACCAGACCAAAGACCAGAGACCAGACCAGAGACCAGACCAGAGACCAGACCAGAGACCAGACCAAAGACCAGAGACCAGACCAGAGACCAGACCAGAGACCAGACCAGAGACCAGGGACCAGACAAGACCAGACCAGAGACCAGACAAGACCAGACCAGAGACCAGACCAGAGACCAGAGCAGAGTCTCACCTGACGGTCAGCAGGGGGCGCTGGTCCTGCAGAGCGGTCAGGAGCTCTGCTGAGGCTCCTGGATGGTTGTAGCTCAGGTCGAAGTGTCTCAGGTGGGAGGAGGCGGAGCTCAGAGCTGAGGCCAGAGCAGCTCCGCCCCTTTCTGAGACCAGACACCCAGACAGCCTAAAGACACAGATTACACTCATGTGAACACAAGGGGGCAGCATTACACTCATGTGAACACAAGGGGGCAGCATTACACTCATGTGAACACAAGGGGGCAGCATTACACTCATGTGAACACAAGGGGGCAGCATTACACTCATGTGAACACAAGGGGGCAGCATTACACTCATGTGAACACAAGGGGGCAGCATTACACTCATGTGAACACAAGGGGGCAGCATTACACTCATGTGAACACAAGGGGGCAGCATTACACTCATGTGAACACATGAGGTTTTCATATTGATTTAAAAACGTCCTAATTTAGACTTTTAGATCGTTTTTTAAGTATTTATCAAAGAAAACGCTCCTGAGATGAAATGTGCATTTATTTAAGTCTGGAAAACACATTTGAAGCCAAATAAACAGGAGAGTTTGACACTGGTGAGACGTGAGACGAGGCTGATCTGGATCTGCACTCGGACGCAGCGATACAGGTTTCCCTCCATTCGATATGTGTCTCCATACACGGGGCACGATATCGATTCCATTTCTCCTGGATTTTTCTGCTCCTCAGTTTAATATAATCCCACTGTGAGATTAAGAATCAGGATCATTACACACGACGCCTGACAGTAGAACTGCTGTAAAGTTGAGTTTATATGTGACGTGTTTTAGTTCAGTTCAGATTTACAGCTCAGAGTTTGGATTCAGTGGAAATAAGAACAGAACTTTCTCAGCCTGTTGTATATTTTAGAATATCCCAGTCGACTCTGAACACAGACTGCAGTGGAGCTGCACTATCGCACTTTTCCTGCACACGTTTTCTGAGTGAAAGAGTGTGAGACTGTGTATCTGGAGGCGTCGCGTGTGCGTGTCACGAGCGCCTTTGATTAAAGCCCCTGTGAAGCCAAAAGTGATTCTAGAGGATTTAAAGTTCATATCTTTGTCTTTTCTGCAAAGGGGACCTCACAGTGATGCAGTGTGAGGGCCGAGGGGCAGAGTGCATCATGGGAGCGTCTGACCTGAGCGTCTCCAGTCTGCAGGGGCGCTCTTCAGTCCAGCACACAGCAGCTCCACTCCTGAGTCCTGGAGGTCGTTGTGACTGAGATCCAAGTGTGTGAGACTGGAGGAGCTGAGGACTGAGGCCAGAGGAGCACAGCTGAGCTCCGTCAGGTTACAGCAGGACAGACTGAGGACAGAGAGGGACATTAGAGCACAGAGCAGAGGGCGGCTCAGACAAACACCAAAACTCTGGGCCATCTCCACCATAAGACCAGTGCATTTTATGGACAATGGGGAAACCTGTGAGGAGCAGTGGACCATCTCCAGACCTGGAGCTCGTCTTACTCTCCACTTCACTCCACACTTTACGTGTTTCATGTTTTTATGTGTCATGTGTGAAAGTGTGAAAGTGAAGCCAGACACGTGACTTCACTGTAAAGTCATTTCCCCACCAGGACAAATAGTTTTCATCTGCCTGTTCTTAAGTCTGAGCCTCTGCAGAGCCTCTACACTCAGTGTCGCTGTCGGCTTTGGCCGTAGCATTAGCCACGATCTGTCAGACTCCCCTCACAACTCAGAGGAAAATCAGCTGCAGTTAGATCACCATTTTACACATTTCACACCATCCCCAAAGAAATCCCCAAATCCATCTGGACACATCAGGAGTGATATGATAAGGCCCTGTCCTAACAGCCTTCTCGCTGTGAGCTGAGTGCAGCCACCATGAGTCTGGACTCACATGGCTTTGGTGGAGGCCTTGACGACCGGCAGCAGATTCAGCAGAGCCTTGTCTGAACGACTGTATTTCCTCAGGTCAAACTCCTCCAGGTGTGAGTCTGAGGACAGTAAGAGGAAGGACAGAGCCGACCACTGAGCAGGAGACAGTTTCTCTGCCTCCAGACGTCCTTCTCTCATGTTCTTCTGTATCTCCTGCACCAGACTGTGGTCGTTCAGCTCGTTCAGACAGTGGAACAGGTTCAGACTTCTCTCTGCAGACACACCGTCTTCATTCAGCTTCTGTTTGATGTACTTTACTGTCTCCTGATTGGTCCGTTCACTTCCTGTGTGAGTCAGCAGACCCTGCAGCAGCCTCTGATTGGTCGGCAGAGACAGCCCCAGGAGGAAGCGCAGGAACAGGTCCAGGTGTCCGTTTGGACTCTGTAAGGCCTGGTCCACAGCAGAGCGGTAGAAGGACTCAGGGTCTGGACTCTCAGAAGGAGTGAGGTGTCTTCAGCAGGTTCTGTCTAGCGCTGAAGAAGGTCTGATGGATGTGAAGAGCAGCCAGAAACTCCTGCACACTCAGATGGATGAAGCAGTAGACCTTGTCCTGGTACAGGCCTGGCTCCTCTCTAAAGACCTGTGTGAACACTCCGGAGTAAACTGAGGCCGCTGCAGCGTCCAGCCCACACTCGCTCAGGTCACTCTCGTAGAAGATCAGGTTTCCTTTCTGCAGCTGCTCAAAGGCCACTTTTCCCAGAGACTTCACCATCTCCCTGGTCTCTGGAGTCCAGTGAAGGTCCTCCCCTGATCCCTGGTGATACTTGATGTTCTTGACTTTGGCCTGCACAACCAGGAAGTGGACGTACATCTGTGTGAGAGTCTGGGGAAGCTCTGGTCTCTCTGTCTGTTCCAGAAGCTTCTGTAGAACTGTGGAGAGGATCCAGCAGAAGACCGGGATGCTGCACATGATGTGGAGGCTGCGGATGCTCTTGATGTGGGAGATGACGGCTGTGGCCTGGTCTGTGAACCTCTTCCTGAAGTACTGCTCCTTCTGCGGGTCGGCGAACCCTCGCACCTCTGTCACCATGGAGACGCACTCAGCAGGGATCTGATTGGCCGCGGCGGGTCGTGTGGTTATCCAGAGGCGAGCGGAGGGAAGCAGCCTCCCCCTGATGAGGTTCACCAGCAGCACGTGCACTGAGGCCGACTCTGTGGGGTCGCTCAGGACCCGGGTTCGGCTGAAGTCCAGAGGAAGTCTGCACTCGTCCAGACCGTCAAAGATGAAGAGCACCTGGAGCTGTTGGAGGCTGCACAGACCTTTGGATGGACTGAAGAAGTGGTGCAGCAGCTGCACCAGGCTGAACCGTGAGTCTCTGAGCACATTGAGCTCTCTGAAAGTGAACGGGAACAGCAGCTGGAGGTCCTGGTGGGCCCGGCCTTCAGCCCAGTCCAGACTGACCTTCTGAGTCAGCACTGTTTTCCCCACGCCGGCCACGCCCTTCGTCAGCACCGTTCTGATTGGTGGCTGTGTCTCTGTGGTCATTGGCTCCTGTGTGGTCAGCTCTCCTCTGATTGCTCTGTGTGTGGGGACTTTAAACAGCTCTTCACACTTGATGGTCTCTGCAGTGGCTGCTTTTGTGGCTGTGGTCTCCATGTGTCTGGCCTCATGTTGCTCTCTGGACTCTCCCTCTGTGATGTACAGCTCTGTGTAGATCTGCTTCAGTTCACATGAGTTTCCTTCTTTGGCGATGCCCTCACACACACGGCTGAACTTCTGGACCAGGCCTCTCTTCACTTCTCTCTGAACCTTCGAATAGTGACCTGGAAAAAGAGAAATCTGCATAAGAAGTGGAACTCGGACACTCTGGGTTTAGTTTCTGTTAAGTCGGGATAAGTTAAACCCAAACACTTTGCAAATCCTCATCAGCCAATCACAAAGCATTTCTTTACTGCAGCCGTGCACGTCTCACTGACTTCATAAATATGTTTCCAACAGGAGCTTTGTGCTTCAGCTGAGCATCCTCTTCATTCCAACAGAAGAAGGCTGCACAGCTGCAGTTGTGGCTCCAGGGGCGCTCAGCCCCTCTCTTCCCCTGACTGTCAGACACAGGTACAGAGTCCTGCTGCCTCTTGTCCACTGTCGGCTGCTGCGCCGTGACTAAACCTGATCTCTAAAGGGATCACCGCTGGGTGTCTGGCCACACGCTGCTTTCAGGACAGAACTTCACGCTCTGAGGGACGATGGACACAAACACGACACAAATGTTTGATTGAGGTGAGCTCCACTTTAAAGCAGCTCCAGTGTGAGGAGCTGCCACACACCGACCCTCAGAGCTCTGGACCCTCACACCATCTCACACTTCTTACTGGTCTGCAGACGCTGGGCCAGATGCTCCTGGTCCATCCTCTTCAGGAAGTCCAGGGCGATGTTCAGGACCGCCTCTCTGCTCGGCTCCTCCCCCTCACTCTCAGAGCATTCTGGGTAATCTGAGGCCAGGAGCCTGTGGAGCCTCTGCAGCTCCTGCTGGACAAAAGCCACGACCTGCTCCTCCAGACGCTGAAACACACATGTGGAGTTTACAGGCTTCATGGAGACATGAACTTCCACACAAACACAAACACCTCTGTGAGCTCCGTCTGTGGGGACGTTCTGGTACAGACCTGGAAAACAGAGTCCAGCTCACAGTCTCCTCTGGGGCCCTCTGCGCTCTCCTCTCTGTGGGACAAACAGAACAATGACCCCTGAACTCACACACTGTACAAAGAAGTGGACTGAGGGAGTGTGACGTCCCCACACTGTTTGGCTCCAAATGAAGCTCACTGAGGCTAGCAGTTCTATCAGCTAATCTGGAACCAGGGACCATATGTGGAAATCTGAGCCCGAGTATCATAGCAACCAAAGAGCCAATCAGGAGCAGCGGTATTAAAGGTAACGCCTCTGCGAAATGTCAATCAAACCTGTTGCTAACGCTAGTGGGAGGGACCTCGGGGAAAGAAGGCGTCTGATTGGTCTGTTCTTAATGTTCAGATCCTGATTTAGAGACAAAATGTTGAAGTCCAAACCCGAGGATCATGAAGAGCAGGTTCAGACCTGCAGCAGGACTCTGGACCAGTGGACTCACTCTGCCTCTGCAGCAGATCAGAGTGTGGAGGAAAACTACTTTCTCCAGATAAACTCAGACAAGAAGACACAGGTCAGAGTGTTTGGCCACAGAAACACAGAGACAGAGTCAGCGTCACCTCCAGTGTCTCTAAAACCTGCAAATCAGGTGAGAAATCTCAGGGTAATAATGGACTCAGACTTGAACTTTAACAGTCACATTGTCGCGCTAGTCGACCGGGTTGGCGATCGCCTAGGGCGGAACTATCGAGCGGTTGCGCGCGCCCGGCGGACATTTAATGGCGACGGACACTTCTGTTCCGTAAAACACAAGTTACAAATGCAAAACTGGTAGTGGCAGCGCGAGTAAGCGTCAAACTCGTGCTTTCTTACCTGCGCGGAACCAAGTATCCACTGACAATCACTGAAGAGGCAGCCGGTAAGATCTGATGCTATTTCGGCCTATATTGAGTTGCTGAGCTGCCACTGGAAACATTTGACTATCGGCTTGTTGTGAGGCGTTCAAGCGCGCTCGGACACGCCTCTCATCAGTGACTTTAGTCTATTTGGGAAAAATGTTTATGAATTGAATTAAAATAATTAATTAGTCATATTTACCTGCTATTTTAATGTGAATGCTAGTTTATTGTTTACACTGAAAGTTTTGTGAATATTCATGGGGATTATTGTTGTGTGTTTTAAAGGTTTTTACCTGGCGTGAAAATTGGAACTAAATAAAGAATGGAAGACTAATTAAAGGCTTCGTCTGAGTAAAATGGTCAAATCTTCAACAGTGGGTACACGACCCTCTTCAAGTGTGGGGGCACAAGTGCAGAAATCCAGATAACACTTGACACACATCAAATCAAGAACATCTGCACCTTTTATCATCTAAAAAACACCAGAAATCTCAGGTCTACTGCAGACGTCACATTAACCCAATATTCTCTGTCACTGACACCATTTTTTAAATGTTGACGGGAAAACCTGAAGGCGTCTGTCATTTTGACACTGAGGGAGACAAACCATAAATTTAAGTCCTTCACACTGGGGATGGGCGTTCGATTACATTTTCTTCATCGATCAGCGGAAGAATTAACGATTGATTTTCAATTAATCATTAACATTTTTCTATTAAAACGATCATCATTATTATTACTATTCCTAATCTGCATGAATAAACTCAACTTTACACCATCTAAACCATCAGCACTACAGACGCATCAGTGTGAGATCAGAATGAGTTTAATGCAGCTTTAAACATTTGTTTGTTTTACACAAACTAAACTTAAAACCACATGACTCATTTGCATAAACTGTAAAGGCTGAAAAAAGCAGCTCTTTCCTTGTGCTGCTGCTTCAGCTTCTGTGGGACTAAAGGACTCGACTCAGTGAATATGAGTGTTCTCCCTGTGACTCAGTGAATATGAGTGTTCTGTGACTCAGTGAATATGAGTGTTCTCTCTGTGACTCAGTGAATATGAGTGTTCTCTCTGTGACTCAGTGAATATGAGTGTTCTCTCTGTGACACAGTGAGTATGAGTGTTCTCTCTGTGACTCAGTGAGTATGAGTGTTCTCTCTGTGACTCAGTGAATATGAGTGTTCTCTCTGTGACTCAGTGAATACGAGTGTTCTCTCTGTGACTCAGTGAGTATGAGTGTTCTCTCTGTGACTCAGTGAGTATGAGTGTTCTCTCTGTGACTCAGTGAGTATGAGTGTTCTCTCTGTGACAGTGAATATGAGTGTTCTCTCTGTGACTCAGTGAATATGAGTGTTCTCTCTGTGACTCAGTGAATATGAGTGTTCTCTCTGTGACTCAGTGAATATGAGTGTTCTCTCTGTGACTCAGTGAATATGAGTGTTCTCTCTGTGACTCAGTGAATATGAGTGTTCTCTCTGTGACTCAGTGAATATGAGTGTTCTCTCTGTGACAGAGGATGTTCTGTGTGTGTGTTGTGTTGGAGATTCTGCGTAAACCTGCACCAGGACCAAACCGGGACACTCAAAAACCCGATCATACCGGGACACTGACACCGTGTTCAGTGGGAGGGTGAAGTAATGGTTCAAAATGACAATGAATCAATGAAAACACAAGTTATTAAATCTGTCTTTTCATGATCATATCGGCCCATATTATCATTACCATTTTAAAATAGAATGACTGATAATAGTGGATGATGGAATTTTAGGATAAAGTCTAATGCAGCCTCTGGTCGACTGTCTAAAGACGACCTGGAGAAACTTCTCCTGCGTTTGTCTCCAGGAGGTTAGATCCTGGAACGACCTCTCAGAACATCCAGAACATCAGAACATTAGTCCTGGTTTAGTCCCGGTTTAGTCCCGGTTTAGTCCCGGTTTAGTCCTGGTTTAGTCCTGGTTTAGCCCTGGTTCAGTCCTGGTTTAGTCCTGGTTTAGCCCTGGTTTAGTCCTGGTTTAGTCCCGGTTTAGTCCTGGTTTAGTCCTGGTTTACTCCTGGTTTACTCCTGGTTCAGTCCTGGTTTAGTCCTGGTTCAGTCCTGGTTCAGTCCTGGTTCAGTCCTGGTTCAGTCCTGGTTCAGTCCTGGTTTAGTCCTGGTTTAGTCCTGGTTTAGCCCTTGTTTAGTCCTGGTTTAGTCCTGGTTTAGCCCTGGTTTAGCCCTGGTTTAGTCCCGGTTTAGTCCCGGTTTAGTCCCGGTTTACTCCCGGTTCAGTTCCGGTTTAGTCCCGGTTCAGTCCTGGTTCAGTCCTGGTTCAGTCCTGGTTTAGCCCTGGTTTAGTCCTGGTTTAGCCCTTGTTTAGCCCTGGTTTAGTCCTGGTTTAGTCCTGGTTTAGCCCTGGTTTAGTCCTGGTTTAGTCCTGGTTTAGCCCTTGTTTAGCCCTGGTTCAGTCCTGGTTTAGTCCTGGTTTAGTCCTGGTTTAGTCCTGGTTTAGCCCTTGTTTAGCCCTGGTTTAGTCCTGGTTTAGCCCTGGTTTAGTCCTGGTTTAGTCCTGGTTTAGCCCTTGTTTAGCCCTGGTTTAGTCCTGGTTTAGTCCTGGTTTAGTCCTGGTTTAGCCCTGGTTTAGCCCTGGTTTAGTCCCGGTTTAGTCCCGGTTTACTCCCGGTTCAGTACTGGTTTAGTCCTGGTTTAGTCCTGGTTTAGCCCCGGTTTAGTCCCGGTTTAGTCCCGGTTTAGTCCCGGTTTAGTCCCGGTTCAGTCCCGGTTTAGTCCCGGTTTAGTCCCGGTTTAGTCCCGGTTTAGTCCCGGTTTAGCCCTGGTTTAGCCCTGGTTTAGCCCTGGTTTAGTCCCTGTTTAGCCCCTGTTTAGCCCCGGTTTAGCCCCTGTTTAGCCCCGGTTTAGTCCCGGTTCAGTCCCGGTTCAGTCCCGGTTCAGTCCCGGTTCAGTCCCGGTTCAGTCCCGGTTTAGTCCCGGTTTAGTCCCGGTTTAGCCCCGGTTTAGCCCCGGTTTAGCCCCGGTTTAGTCCTGGTTTAGCCCTTGTTTAGCCCTTGTTTAGTCCCGGTTTAGCCCTGGTTTAGACCTGGTTTAGTCCTGGTTTAGTCCTGGTTTAGCCCTGGTTTAGCCCTGGTTTAGACCTGGTTTAGTCCTGGTTCAGTCCTGGTTCAGTCCTGGTTTAGCCCTGGTTTAGCCCTGGTTCAGTCCTGGTTTAGCCCTGGGTTAGCCCTGGTTTAGCCCTGGTTTAGCCCTGGTTTAGCCCTGGTTTAGCCCTGGTTTAGTCCTGGTTTAGTCCTGGTTTAGTCCTGGTTTAGTCCTGGTTTAGCCCTGGTTTAGTCCTGGTTTAGTCCTGGTTTAGTCCTGGTTTAGTCCTGGTTTAGCCCTGGTTTAGCCCTGGTTTAGTCCTGGTTTAGCCCTGGTTTAGTTCTGGTTTAGCCCTGGTTTAGTCCTGGTTTAGTCCTGGTTTAGTCCTGGTTTAGTCCTGGTTTAGCCCTGGTTTAGTCCTGGTTTAGTCCTGGTTTAGTCCTGGTTTAGCCCTGGTTTAGTCCTAGTTTAGTCCTGGTTTAGTCCTGGTTTAGTCCTGGTTTAGCCCTGGTTTAGTCCTGGTTTAGTCCTGGTTTAGTCCTGGTTTAGCCCTGGTTTAGTCCTGGTTTAGTCCTGGTTTAGTCCTGGTTTAGCCCTGGTTTAGTCCTAGTTTAGTCCTGGTTTAGTCCTGGTTCAGTCCTGGTTTAGCCCTGGTTTAGTCCTGCTTTAGCCCTGCTTTAGCCCTGGTTTAGTCCTGGTTTAGTCCTGGTTTAGTCCTGGTTTAGCCCTGGTTTAGTCCTGGTTTAGCCCTGGTTTAGTTCTGGTTTAGCCCTGGTTTAGTCCTGGTTTAGTCCTGGTTTAGTCCTGGTTTAGTCCTGGTTTAGCCCTGGTTTAGTCCTAGTTTAGTCCTGGTTTAGTCCTGGTTTAGTCCTGGTTTAGCCCTGGTTTAGCCCTGGTTTAGTCCTGGTTTAGCCCTGGTTTAGCCCTGGTTGAGTCCTGCTTTAGCCCTGGTTGAGTCCTGGTTTAGTCCTGGTTTAGTCCTAGTTTAGTCCTGGTTTAGTCCTGGTTCAGTCCTGGTTCAGTCCTGGTTTAGCCCTGGTTTAGCCCTGGTTTAGTCCTGCTTTAGCCCTGGTTTAGTCCTGGTTTAGTCCCGGTTTACTCCCGGTTTACTCCCGGTTCAGTACTGGTTTAGTCCTGGTTCAGTCCTGGTTCAGTCCTGGTTTAGCCCTGGTTTAGCCCTGGTTTAGCCCTTGTTCAGTCCTGGTTTAGTCCTGGTTTAGCCCTGGTTTAGCCCTGGTTTAGTCCTGGTTTAGTCCTGGTTTAGCCCTTGTTTAGCCCCGGTTTAGTCCCGGTTTAGTCCCGGTTCAGTCCCGGTTTAGTCCCGGTTCAGTCCTGGTTTAGTCCTGGTTTAGTCCTGGTTTAGCCCTTGTTTAGCCCTGGTTTAGCCCTGGTTTAGCCCTGGTTTAATCCTGGTTTAGCCCCTGTTTAGCCCCGGTTTAGCCCCGGTTTAGTCCCGGTTTAGTCCCGGTTTAGTCCCGGTTCAGTCCCGGTTCAGTCCCGGTTCAGTCCCGGTTTAGTCCCGGTTTAGTCCCGGTTTAGTCCCGGTTTAGTCCCGGTTTAGCCCCGGTTTAGCCCCGGTTTAGTCCTGGTTTAGCCCTTGTTTAGCCCTGGTTTAGTCCTGGTTTAGTCCCGGTTTAGCCCTTGTTTAGTCCCGGTTTAGCCCTGGTTTAGACCTGGTTTAGTCCTGGTTTAGTCCTGGTTTAGCCCTGGTTTAGCCCTGGTTTAGTCTTGGTTTAGTCCTGGTTCAGTCCTGATTCAGTCCTGGTTTAGCCCTGGTTTAGCCCTGGTTTAGTCCTGGTTTAGTCCTGGTTTAGCCCTGGTTGAGTCCTGCTTTAGCCCTGGTTTAGTCCTGGTTTAGCCCTGGTTTAGTCCTGGTTTAGCCCTGGTTTAGTCCTGGTTTAGCCCTGGTTTAGTTCTGGTTTAGCCCTGGTTTAGCCCTGGTTTAGTCCTGGTTTAGTCCTGGTTTAGTCCTGGTTTAGTCCTGGTTTAGCCCTGGTTTAGCCCTGGTTTAGTCCTGCTTTAGCCCTGCTTTAGCCCTGCTTTAGTCCTGCTTTAGTCCTGCTTTAGCCCTGCTTTAGTCCTGCTTTAGCCCTGGTTTAGTCCTGGTTTAGTCCTGGTTTAGTCCTGGTTTAGTCCAGACTCACACAGTTCTGTTCAGCTGCGTCTGACTCAAAGGTTTTTACTTTTCATTCCTCTTCTCTTCTCTTTTAACCTCTCTCTCTTTTTTATTTTATAATGATTATTTATGTTTTCATTTGTTTGTATTGTGATTTTAATGTATTTCTTATTCTGTAAATTCTTCTTCTGAATTGTGCTGTACAAATAAACTTCGCCTTCAGACCAACATCCTCAGGTCAGAGTGAGGAGCCCGACAGCAGCAGGTGCAGAGGAGCCACGACTCTTAGGTTCTTTAGGTTCTTACTCTGACTCTGGGCCTGGTTCATTAAACACTGGAGGAGGATACATGGAGCAGTCGCTCTTTAAGTCCAGGTGGTGGCGCCGTCTGTAAAACATGAGCACAGTTAGACTTTCTGACAGGCAGAGGGGAGTCCTGTTACACTGCAGGACAAACAGAATGTGGAGTGGACTAATATGTCCTTAAATGAGTCCAACATGAGACTATAACATGTCGTAGTGAGTCTGTCACAGTCCAGAGGCCTGAGCTCTCAAACTGATCCTGGATACGTTTGTTTCTCTCAGGAGAAGAAAGAACTTCTGTGGCTGATTATTGCTTCATTCTGATGTTGGAGCTCAGGGTTTTAATGATGCACTTTATTTCAAACAGGTTTATCTCAGTATTTCTCAGGAGGAAAATCTGGAGCTGTGAAATGTGTGACAGGCCGACCCCGACTGTGAGAGGGACTGAAGCTCTGAGCTCTGAGGAGAAGGTGTCGTGGTCTTACTCAGTCTCTGCTCCTGGTTCTTTAAACTTTAGAGGAGGATTCATGGAGCGGTCACTCTTTAAGGACAGAACTTCAGGTCTGTTCCTGAAAAACAGGAGTCACAGCGGCTCTTAAGCTGCTGCTGCTTCACTGATCATGAAAGGTTCATTTGAACAGTGCACTCACCCTGGATCAGTGCTGCCCCTGGAGGCTCCTTCACAGAGTCACTCATCATGGACCTGAGGAAGAGCACAGAAAACAGTGGACAGTGAGTGAGCACGTTTCCCCACACAAAGCTCCAACAGCAGCTGAACGAGCCATTCACAGAAGAATCGTGACGTCCCAAGAGAAGCAGAACTTTAGAACAGCTCACACACTTTTACAGAACGCATCATATGGTTCAAAGGACCATCTGCTCTGACACGTCTGTCATTAGATCTGCTTTTTCACTCTTCCTTTAAAGGAATCTAACTTTTTAGTCCCTGTGGAGAATAAATCCCTCCTCATGAGGACGGCTCAGTGGAATTCTGTGACACTGGAGGGAACACGTTTGGAGAGGACTTCAGAAAAACGGAGAAAAACAAATGAAAAAGAAGAAGAGGAGCCAAAGCTGAGGCGTTTCAGTCCAGGATAAAGCTCACACAGTCCAACGGTTCTAAAGGCTGAATTTAACTCTCAGCAGATCTGACGAGTTTCCTCCATTTTGTTGCTGCGCATTTTCAGATAGTTTCACTTTGCGGCCGCTCCCTGCTAAAAACACACACGTCTGAAACCGGATTAAACCAGAACTAAACCAGGAATAAGCCCCAAGGTCAAAGCTACAGTGATAAATAAAGAAAACACTGCAGCGAGGGACGAGCTAAACGGGACTGAGAGTAAACCAGGACTAAAGCTTTTAAGCTACGGTGTCGCCTCAAAACTCACAATTTGACTGAAAACGGGACAAAAATGATCGTGACAGGAGAAAAAGCGCTGTGGACGATACTCACGCGAGTGGAGATGCTTCCTGCTGTGAGCTCTCAGTCCGGGGCCGTTTTTGTGCTCTTTAAAAGTGGATAAAGTGGAATCAGAGCGGAGCAGCAGTGACGCACACACGGGGACAGGAGCTCCGTCTGATCAGCTTCACAGGTAAAGGCGGAACCTGTGAACCTGGTGCTGCCTTCGCGGCTTCCGTTCATTCCTATCGACAGATACTAAAGTGCCGGAGCTGTATTGTCGCGTTTCCTTCTTTATCGTGCCGGACTATTTCCTTTGCAGAATAATCCAAATGTGTCCCGCACAGGAAAGTGCTCAACGACTTGATGTGGCCGCAGCTTCAGGCGCTCCCTGTGACAGGTGCAGAGCCCGAGAATCAAAATGTGCCACAAAACAAGACAAATGGTCAAGTCCAAAATGTTGTGTGTGTTTTCACTGTGGTGGATGTAGTGTTTAAGTACATATAGATTTATATAATATGTACAATGATCTATTTCACACAGTTTCACCATCACATCATTTTGACACAATCCCCAGAGTGAAATATTACACAGCATCTTGCTGTGAACACAATAGACAAGATCTTCTGTTTCCAGATCCAGATGTGGTGCGCGTGTCCATGGGCTGCAGATGTGCAGCAGAATATGACGCACAAACTGTGACAGGAGGAAGCGGCAGAGCTGCAGGAGGAGCGGCCGCAAACTGTGAACTGGATTCACAGAGCGGGTTTGTGGACTGGGCTCAGTATTTACGGAGGATAAATTCTCTGGATAATGTGGGTGAGACGCTGCACTTTAAATGTACCACGTTACCAGAGCAGAGGGATCATTATTTTCGCTGTTTCCTCAGTTTGTATCTTGTGGCTCAGTGTCAGACTCACGTGGACGCAGCGGCTTCACAATCACACATGAACTCGGAGAGAAGCAAATCGCAGCGAAAATCGGGCAAATTATCCTGTAGTGTGTGGCGGCCTTGAGTGAACTAAAGCAGCTGATAAATCCTATATCACACAAAAGTGACTCCTGTGCTTTAAGTCTCGTTCCCGTGACGTTCCCTCCTCTAAAACACACCCGGAGTTCTGTTTTTGTTTCGCTCACACGTGTTTGAGTTACACTTTACTCTATACTTCATTTATTTTGCCTTCAGTTCGGTAGAGATGGGCGATTCCGCAGCTGAAACCGTCCGAATGATTTTCGTGAAGGTGTGTGGAGTTTAAAAACACAGCGGAGCGCTTCCTGTATCACCACATGGTGACATCACAGGGTGGAACAGAACATGTGTGATGAGGGAACAACATTAGAACACTGAGTATAAGGGCCCTCGAAAACACTCTGGGCACTGGTGTTTTGGTGTTTGTCGTTTTGGGCTGAAGTGCTGAAGGTGTGTGGACTTTAAAAACACAGAGAAGCAGCATCTGCACCACCCCGTGACATCACCAGGTGGGACGGAGCGCTCCGCATGTGCTGAGACCTGCACAGTCAAATATCCACAAGTGTTTAAGAGGAAAGACCTGAAGTCTTAAAATAATCCACCTGCGTTAGACTTAAAACTCTCTCTCCGCTCTCTCAGTACTGATTTAGACCTGGTTTAGTCCTGGTTTAGTCCTGGTTTAGTCCTGGTTTAGTCCTGGTCTAGTCCTGGTCTAGTCCTGGTCTAGTCCTGGTTCAGTCCTGGTTCAGTCCTGGTTCAGTCCTGGTCTAGTCCTGGTTCAGTCCTGGTTCAGTCCTGGTTCAGTCCTGGTTTAGTCCTGGTTTAGTCCTGGTCTAGTCCTGGTTCAGTCCTGGTTCAGTCCTGGTCTAGTCCTGGTCTAGTCCTCGTCTAGTCCTGGTTCAGTCCTGGTTCAGTCCTGGTTCAGTCCTGGTCTAGTCCTGGTCTAGTCCTGGTTTAGTCCTGGTCTAGTCCTGGTTCAGTCCTGGTCTAGTCCTGGTCTAGTCCTGGTCTAGTCCTGGTCTAGTCCTGGTCTAGTCCTGGTCTAGTCCTGGTTCAGTCCTGGTCTAGTCCGGGTTCAGTCCTGGTCTAGTCCTGGTCTAGTCCTGGTTCAGTCCTGGTCTAGTCCTGGTTCAGTCCTTGTTTAGTCCTTGTTTAGTCCTGGTCTAGTCCTGGTTTAGTCCTGGTCTAGTCCTGGTTCAGTCCTGGTCTAGTCCTGGTCTAGTCCTGGTCTAGTCCTGGTTCAGTCCTGGTTCAGTCCGGGTTTAGTCCTGGTCTAGTCCTGGTCTGGTCCTGGTCTAGTCCTGGTTCAGTCCTGGTTCAGCCCTTGTTCAGTCCTGGTTTAGTCCTGGTCTAGTCCTGGTTCAGTCCTGGTTCAGTCCTGGTCTAGTCCTGGTCTAGTCCTGGTTCAGTCTTGGTCTAGTCCTGGTCTAGTCCTGGTTCAGTCCTGGTCTAGTCCTTGTTTAGTCCTGGTTTAGTCCTGGTCTAGTCCTGGTTTAGTCCTGGTTCAGTCCTGGTTCAGTCCTGGTCTAGTCCTGGTCTAGTCCTGGTCTAGTCCTGGTCTAGTCCTGGTTCAGTCCTGGTTCAGTCCTGGTTTAGTCCTGGTCTAGTCCTGGTTTAATCCTGGTTCAGTCCTGGTTCAGTCCTGGTCTAGTCCTGGTCTAGTCCTGGTCTAGTCCTGGTTTAGTCCTGGTTCAGTCCTGGTCTAGTCCTGGTTTAATCCTGGTTTAGTCTTGGTCTAGTCCTGGTTTAGTCCTGGTCTAGTCCTGGTTTAGTCCTGGTTTAGTCCTGGTTTAATCCTGGTTTAGTCCTGGTTTAGTCCTGGTCTAGTCCTGGTCTAGTCCTGGTCTAGTCCTGGTTTAGTCTTGGTTTAGTCCTGGTTTAGTCCTGGTTTAGTCCTGGTCTAGTTCTGGTTTAGTCCTGGTTTAGTCCTGGTTTAGTCCTGGTCTAGTTCTGGTCTAGTCCTGGTCTAGTCCTGGTCTAGTCCTGGTTTAGTCCTGGTCTAGTCCTGGTCTAGTCCTGGTTTAGTCCTGGTTTAGTCCTGGTTTAGTCCTGGTCTAGTCCTGGTTTAGTCCTGGTTTAGTCCTGGTTTAATCCTGGTTTAGTCCTGGTCTAGTCCTGGTCTAGTCCTGGTTTAGTCCTGGTTTAATCCTGGTTTAGTCCTGGTCTAGTCCTGGTTTAATCCTGGTTTAGTCCTGGTCTAGTCCTGGTCTAGTCCTGGTCTAGTCCTGGTTTAGTCCTGGTTTAGTCCTGGTCTAGTCCTGGTTTAGTCCTGGTCTAGTCCTGGTTTAGTCCTGGTCTAGTCCTGGTCTAGTCCTGGTCTAGTCCTGGTTTAGTCCTGGTCTAGACCTGGTTCAGTCCTGGTTTAGTCCTGGTTTAGTCCTGGTTTAGTCCTGGTCTAGTCCTGGTCTAGTCCTGGTTTAGTCCTGGTCTAGTCCTGGTTCAGTCCTGGTCTAGTCCTGGTTCAGTCCTGGTCTAGTCCTTGTCTAGTCCTGGTTCAGTCCTGGTTTAGTTCTAGTTTGGTCCTGGTTCAGTCCTGGTCTAGTCCTGGTTCAGTCCTGGTTCAGTCCTGGTTCAGTCCTGGTTTAGTCCTGGTTTAGTCCTGGTCTAGTCCTGGTCTAGTCCTGGTCTAGTCTTGGTTTAATCCTGGTTTAGTCCTGGTTTAGTCCTGGTTTAGTCCTGGTTTAGTTCTAGTTTAGTCCTGGTTTGGTCCTGGTTCAGTCCTGATTCAGTCCTGGTTTAGTCCTGGTTTAGTCCTGGTTTAGTCCTGGTTTAGTCCTGGTCTAGTCCTGGTCTAGTCCTGGTTTAGTCCTGGTTAAGTCCTGGTTAAGTCCTGGTTTAGTCCTGGTTTAGTCCTGGTTTAGTCCTGGTCTAGTCCTGGTTCGGTCCTGATTCAGTCCTGGTTTAGTCCTGGTTTAGTCCTGGTTTAGTCCTGGTCTAGTCCTGGTTTAGTCCTGGTTTAGTCCTGGTTTAGTCCTGGTCTAGTCCTGGTTTAGTCCTGGTTTAGTCCTGGTTTAGTCCTGGTCTAGTCCTGGTTTAGTCCTGGTTTAGTCCTGGTCTAGTCCTGGTCTAGTCCTGGTCTAGTCCTGGTTTAGTCCTGGTTTAGTCCTGGTTTAGTCCTGGTTTAGTCCTGGTTTAGTCCTGGTCTAGTCCTGGTCTAGTCCTGGTTTAGTCCTGGTTTAGTCCTGGTTTAGTCCTGGTTCAGTCCTGGTTTAGTCCTGGTTTAGTCCTGGTCTAGTCCTGGTCTAGTCCTGGTCTAGTCCTGGTCTAGTCCTGGTCTAGTCCTGGTTTAGTCCTGGTTTAGTCCTGGTCTAGTCCTGGTCTAGTCCTGGTTTAGTCCTGGTTTAGTCCTGGTTTAGTCCTGGTCTAGTCCTGGTCTAGTCCTGGTTTAGTCCTGGTTTAGTCCTGGTTTAGTCCTGGTTTAGTCCTGGTTCAGTCCTGGTCTAGTCCTGGTCTAGTCCTGGTTCAGTCCTTGTCTAGTCCTGGTTTAATCCTGGTTTAATCCTGGTCTAGTCCTGGTTTAGTCCTGGTTTAGTCCTGGTTCAGTCCTGGTTCAGTCCTGGTTTAGTCCTGATCTAGTCCTGGTTTAGTCCTGGTTTCTTTGTGGTTTAGTCCTGGTTTAGTCCTGGTTTAGTCCTGATCTAGTTCTGGTTTAGTCCTGGTTCAGTCCTGGTTTAGTCCTGGTTTAGCCCTGTTTTAGTCCTGGTCTAGTCCTGGTCTAGTCCTGGTCTAGTCCTGGTCTAGTCCCGGTTTAGTCCCGGTTTAGTCCCGGTTCAGTCCCGGTTCAGTCCCGGTTTAGTCCCGGTTTAGCCCTGTTTTAGTCCTGGTCTAGTCCTGGTTTAGTCCTGGTTCAGTCCTGGTTTAGTCCTGGTTTAGTCCTGGTCTAGTCCTGGTCTAGTCCTGGTTTAGTCCTGGTCTAGTCCTGGTTTAGTCCTGGTTCAGTCCTGGTTTAGTCCTGGTCTAGTCCTGGTTTAGTCCTGGTCTAGTCCTGGTCTAGTCCTGGTCTAGCCCTGGTTTAGTCCTCGTTTAGTCCTGGTCTAGTCCTGGTCTAGTCCTGGTCTAGTCCTGGTCTAGCCCTGGTTTAGTCCTGGTTTAGTCCTGGTCTAGTCCTGGTTTAGTCCTGGTTTAGTCCTGGTTTAGTCCTGGTCTAGTCCTGGTCTAGCCCTGGTTTAGTCCTGGTTTAGTCCTGGTCTAGTCCTGGTTTAGTCCTGGTTTAGTCCTGGTTTAGTCCTGGTCTAGCCCTGGTTTAGTCCTGGTTTAGTCCTGGTTTAGTCCTGGTTCAGTCCTGGTTTAGTCCTGGTCTAGTCCTGGTTTAGTCCTGGTTCAGTCCTGGTTTAGCCCTGGTTTAGTTCTAGTTTAGTCCTGGTTTAGTCCTGGTTTAGTCCTGGTTTAGTCCTGGTTCAGTTCGGTTGAATTTCCACTTTGGATTTTTTAACAAACTCTCTTGAGTTATTTTTTATCTGAATTTGGCGTTTTTATCTCAAAATCCACTTAGTACAAAGATTCTGCGATTGTGCCATGGAACTGTTGTGAATCCTGCAAATACTGAACTCAATTAAAGCTCAAACATCACGAAGGCCGAATTCTGGTTCGACTCTGCGTCACTTTGTCGCCATCGTTTTTGATTTCTAGCTCTGCGTCGAGGTCCATGCGCCGTGAAGTAATTCACCGCGACAACGCTCCAGGCGAGGAGTTAAAGCAGCCTGTGCTCCTGCAGACGAACCAGCTCCAACGCCACAGAACAGACTCGGCATCAGCAGCACATCCTCTGTCACAGGCAGAACACTCATATTCACTGAGGCCTTTAGTCCCACAGAAGCATCAGCACTTATACTGTATGCAAATGAGCTGTATGCAAATGAGCCGTGTGGGTTGAAGTTTGGTTTGTGTCAAACGTAAACAGATGTGCCAAAGCTGCATTAAACACATTATTCCTCAATCTCCATTTGAGTCCTGCTCATAGGAAATAAAAATCCAAACTTCAATTCTCCTCCCGTCTGCGTCACACGACACTTTGGGCTTTCGGCTCCGACTTCCACCGAAAGCTGAGAGTGGCTTTTATGCAGAATTCAGTGGAATATTTTCGGTGCATCGTCACTAATAATAGAGTTGGTCAAACATGTGAATGAAACAAACACAACTCCAGGTGTGTTTTTGAACCTGGCTTAAAGCACAAGAGTCCATTTTGTGTATTATAGGATCTTTAATGGCAAAACAGTTCCAGGCATTTTCATCATTCTTTCTGAGCGGAGCAGTGGAAATGTAGAGCGGTGGAGAGGACCAATCACAGCCTTTATTGTCTGCGTCGCTTTCCCTCGCTGTCGCCGGCGTTTTGATGCGTCATTAGAACATTTCAGAGGTGCACTGTGCATCCAGGACGCTCGTGTTTGTGTCGACGCAGATTCTGACGCAACAGCGTTTTGACGCAGAACCATAAATCGGGCTGGAGCGTCTTGGGCCAACATCAGGATATCAAGGAACCGATACCAGAAGATATCAAGGAACCGATACCAGAAGCTGCAGATTTTCCTGGATCAGCACCAGTATTTGATCTCAGTATTTAATATCAGTGCATCCCTAGTTAAGACCACATGGGAATAGAAAGGAAAGTCCTACCGTTTGAATGTTGAAAATCACATTCAAGAGTTTTTTATCGTTGTGGTGTCAGAATCGGTATCGAGTATCGAGTTTGACATTTCCGTATCGTGACTCTTCTCCCTCTTTGTTTTTCCTCAGACTGAGCGAGACTCAGGAGACTCTGGAGACGTCGCTGTTGGAGAAGGAAACGTCTCTGGCCCAAACCTCAGAGAAGCTGGAGGTGATAAACGGCCTGAAGGTGGCGCTAAAGGAGCGAGAGGAGCAGAGCCGCGAGCTGAGCGAGCGCCTCACACACACACAGCACAACGTAAGACGCCTGACGGGCCGAACCGCCTCAGACAAACTTTACTGATGCTCGAGGAAATGATTTGGACACAGGAGTTCACGCAGCACAAAATACACTGAACAAAAATCCACTCAAACATCTCCAAACTTTTTCTCCAGACACAAAAGGCCATTTCCTCCAATACTGTTCACAAATCTGTACCAGAGCTGCTCCCGACTCTGGATCGGTGAATGCGACAGAGGGTTCCAGTTCCTGCCAATATCCAGGAACTTCACACAGCGAAGAGGAACGGACCAACATTCCACAGGCCACATCAGCAGCCTGATCAGCTCTATGGGGAGGAGAGCAGCTGCACTGCGGGAGGCAGATGGTCACACAGATACTGATGGTTTTCTGACCCTCCCAGTAAAGCAAAGCTGCACATTTCAGAGTTTCACACGTCTGTGCACTGATCCTGCTCTGATCACATGTGGATGAGCCAAACCTGAGGAGGACGGATCATCTGGACACAGGAGAAATGCACTGACACAGATTCAGACACATTTCTGAACAGTATTGGAGGGAAATGGCCTTTTGTGTCTGCAGGAAAAGTTTTAGATCTTTGAGTCCAGCTCACCAGAAATGGGAGCAAAAACAAAAGAGTTGCGTTTAAATTTTGGTTCAGTATAATATAATAACAAAGAGAAAAAAGAGAAATGGTGATAATTAATTCTAAATAAGAGACACACGTGAAATAAGACGTGTAAATGAACATGTCAAAATAACATCAGAAAATAAGTGAAATAAGGAAAAGAATAAGGACAATAATGGGGCTTTTTGACTACACTACCGGCACAGCACAGCTCGGCACAGCTCGGCACAGCTCGGCACAGCTCGGCACAGCTCGGCACAGCTCGGCACAGCTCGGCACAGCTCGGCACTACACGGTGACGCTTTTCCCTGCCGTCGTTCCCACCTGGAAGTGGGCGGAGTCACGGGGTCGATGCTGCGTCATTTTTAGGCGACATTATCAGTGTCACGGCGGTCTTCACATTCTGCTCCGTTGTTCCTTCTCTGTTGACGTGTTGTCGGTGTGTTTTTTACACGCGGGAATATTTAAAGATCCTGGAGCTTTGTCGCACGTATGACGACATTTCCTCTGACCAGTCAGTGGACATCAGTCTGTTCAGGTCACGGTGTCGTATCGGCTCAGCGCGGTTAGAACCCAAACAGGTACGGAAAATCATAACGGCTCCAGGTCCAACCCCCAGTGGAAAAGCAAACAAAGCGTGTCGTGCTGTGTGGAAAAGACCTTTAAGTAATTCGGGCCGGTGCGGTGGCCGTCGGTAAAACCACCGTCCCGAACCGTCCCGAACTGAGGTCCAGACGGCACCTTCCCCCCTCCCCCAGTCGGGTCCAGAGGAAAAATGCCAGGGCAGGGGCACAGTGGGGCGCTGCCTAAAGCGACGCGCAGCACAGGGTTCAGTTCATGTTCTGTATCGTGTGGGGACGAGCACAATTAGTCGATTAATCGATAATTGATCCTTCAGAGTTTGGTGGATCAGGTTCATTTTAATGGCCAAACTGAATGTCGGTGTCTGTGTAACGGAGCCTGAGGAGTCGAGGTCTGAGCACAAACTCTGGAGCCTCACAGTCCCACGTCTCGGCTCTGGCTCCTTGGAGATCCCTATATTCCTCAGAGTGTGTTTCCCTGCACATCAGTGTCCCGGGTATGATCGGGTTTTTGAGTGTCCCGGTTTCACATGTTTACGCAGCATCTGCAACGCGACATACGCACAGAACAGACTCAGCATCAGCAGAACATCCTCAGTCACAGAGAGAACACTCATATTCACTGAGTCACAGGGAGAACACTCATATTCACTGAGTCACAGAGAGAACACTCATATTCACTGAGTCACAGAGAGAACACTCATATTCACTGAGTCACAGAGAGAACACTCATATTCACTGAGTCACAGAGAGAACACTCATATTCACTGAGTCACAGAGAGAACACTCATATTCACTGAGTCACAGAGAGAACACTCATATTCACTGAGTCACAGAGAGAACACTCATATTCACCGAGTCACAGGGAGAACACTCATATTCACCGAGTCACAGAGAGAACACTCATATTCACTGAGTCACAGAGAGAACATTCATATTCACTGAGTCACAGAGAGAACACTCATATTCACTGAGTCACAGAGAGAACACTCATATTCACTGAGTCACAGAGAGAACATTCATATTCACTGAGTCGAGTCCTTTAGTCCCACAGAAGCTGAAGCAGCAGCACAAGGAAAGAGCTGCTTTTTTCAGCTCTTACAGTTTATGCAAATGAGTCATGTGGTTTTAAGTTTAGTTTGTGTAAAACACAAATGTTTAAATCTGCATTAAACTCATTCTGATCTCACACTGATGAGGCTCTGGACTCAGGAGGTTTATGTGTTTAAAGTTTATTTCTGCAGATGAGGAACAGGAAGAATTGTGATGATAATTTTATTATCAAATGTTAATGATTAATCGAAAATCGGTTGTTAATTTTCCCGACGATCGATTAAGACAATTTAATCAAATGCCCGTCTCTAGTATTGTGTCTTTGTGTTTCGTTGTGTGCTTGTGTTTCGTTGTGTGTTTCGTTGTGTGCTTGTGTTTCGTTGTGTGTTTCGTTGTGTGTTTCGTTGTGTGTTTCGTTGTGTGTTTCGTTGTGTGCTTCGTTGTGTGTTCACTGTGGTCTTCCGTTCACAGTTGGAGGTGGTGCTGAAGGAAAGCGGCGTCTCTGAGCAGCGGTGCTCTGCGCTGAAGGCCGAAGTGGGAGATTTAACACAAAAACTCAGCGCCCTCAAAGAGAAGGTAGAGTTCTGTTCAAACTAACGGTTCAAAAGAACGGTTTTAGAGGAACTTTGGCTGATGTTTGCACCCAGACCAACATGTGCAAAAAGACTGAAGTATCACAAACCTGCCTGAAGAGCTTTTAGAGTCATCCGTGAGTCATCTAGTGTTCATGGGTTTTTATTTGTTCACACATTATATTCAGTCTCATGCCCATAAAATACAAACATATTCAGTGTGGAGAACAATCAAATCAAACACTGAGTAAAGGCCTCCGCACACTACAGGATATTTCCGTGTTAAGCGATTTTTAAACGCGAGACAAAATGCCCAAACTCCACAGACACGAGGAGAATCTTAGAGACTTTAAATCTTTGCTCTTAGATGCAGCAGGATCAGTGTGAGGAGCACAGGATCTAAAGCTGTGAGGCTGTGATGGCCTCAGCTGTTTCCTCCAGTAAAACCAGTCGCTCTGAGACTCTGAAGTGTTCAAAGATCAGACTCTGCACTTCCACTTTAGACACAAGTCACACTATGGGATTATTATGTGTGAAATGTGGAGCCACACTTCAGATCCAGGGTTTTTAAAGCAGAAAAGAGGAGATAAAGTCCACAGGAAGTAGAGTCACTGTGGCTGATCTGCAGCTTTACTCTGTGGACGGAAACAAACACATGAGGAACAACTTTCACCTTTTGACTTTTAAAGAACGTTTCAAACTGGATTCACAGCGCGGTTTTGTGGACTGGAGTCATTATTTGTGGAGGATCATTTCTCTGGATAATGTGGATGAGACGCTGCACTTTAAATGTTCCACTTTACATCAGGTGAGGAATAAAGTCTTTATTTTGGCTCTGTCCTCAGTTTGTTTGTTGCGTCTCTGTGTCCGTCGCTCCTCTGCCCCCGACTCTGTTTTATCGTCTGTTTCCGTCGCGTTGTTGATGTTCGGTGGTTCTGATCGGACACTGACTCCACACATGAGGAGCGGCGGCTTCAGAATCGCACACGGAGACACAAAGTCGGGTCACGTCTCCCTGAACTCGGGGAGAAGAAATCGCAGCCGAAATCGCAGCAAATTCTCCTGTGGTGTGCGGAGGCCTCTGAGCGTTGACCAGGCAGACGCAGAAGCTAAAGCTGATTGTGCCCACGCTTATCTCAAACTACGGCACGTTAATGGACCTTCATCTACTAAATTAATACATTAACATTAATATTGGAACAAAATTCTGATTCCTTCAGATATTTTTCCATGACTCTTCTCGTCAAAGTGATTTGGAATTGAAAAAGCGAAGTGTCTTGTTTTAGCAGCTGTTCTATAAATGAACTCCTTTGTTTGATAAGCGATAGATTATATTTACCGTATATAGTCGCACCAGCCAAAAAATACACAGTGAAGAAGAAAAATACATATATTAGTGGCACTAGACTATAAGGGCAATTTATTTGATCAAATCAGACTCATCTTAAAGGCGAGTTCTAGTAATAAGAATAGAACAGAGAAGAACAGGCTGAACATGTGTCTGGTTTGCACTGAGCCGTTTTTACAGTGCACTTTATGCAAATGAGCCACGCGGTTTGAAGTTTTGTTTCTCTATAACGTAAACAAATGTGCCAAAGCTGCATTAAACGCATTATTACTCAGTCTCTATTTGTGTCGTCCTCGCATTTAAATAAAAATCCAGACTTTAATGATCCACCCGCAGCGAACCAAAAGTGCAGACACGACACTTTGGGCTTTCTGCTCTTATTTCCACCGAAAGCTGAGAGTGGCTTTTTGCAGAATTCAGTCGAGTATTTTCGGTGCGTCGTCACGAACAATAGAGTTGCTCAAAAGTGTGAGTGAAACAAACACAACTCCAGGTGTGTTTTTGAGGAAGTGACTGCATTTTAACCTGGCTTAAAGCACAAGAGTAAATTGTGTCTATTATAGGAGCTTTAATGGCAAAACAGTTCCAGGCATTTTCATAATTCTTTCTTTGTTTGTGTTTTTTCTTTTTTTTTTTTAGGCTCAAAAACACGAGTCCACAATCGAAACTTTACAAACCGAACTGGACCAGACCAATGAGGAGCTGGACAAACTAAACTCTGCTCATTTGGAGGAACGCGCACAGCTCATCCACGACCTCCAGACGTGCGAACGCCAAATCGACAATCTCAAAGACGCTCTGAGCGACAGAGACGGAGAAATCGCGACTCTCGCCGGCAACGTGACGGAGTACGCCGACCAAATCGCCGAAATGAAGCAGGAGATCAGGCTCAAAGAACAGAGTTTGGTCCAGGTGGAAAACGCGCTGCAGAAATCCGAACGGGACGCCGTGGTTTTACGAGAGTCGCAAACTTCAGACCAGCAAGTTTTGAATTCTAAAATATCAGAAATGGTTGAGAAAATGAAGGATTTTGAGGCGGAATTGAGCAAAACGAAAGAGGAAAGAGACGCGAAAGGAGCTGAAATAGAGCAGTTGGTTAAACAAGCAGATGAAGACAAGAAGTCGACGCAAGAATTAAGATCGGATGTTCAAAAGCAGAAGAACAGTCATGGCCACCACCTCTCTGAATGTCAAACGCATATTAATTCACTTAAGGAGCAATTAACATCTGCTCATGAGAAGCTAAACGAGGAGGTTTCAAGCTGAATTCCAGTCAAGAAACGCTGAAACAGAAAGAGGAAATGTGGGAAAATGAGCTCAAATCCTACAAAGATGAAAATAATACACTTCTAGCCAAAGTGGACGGGTTTAACTCAGAAATTAAAACTCTCAGTGATGATTTTAAGGAAAAACTTGAGATTATAACGACGCTAGAGAGACGAATTGACGAGGAAAGGGCAAAATATAACTCGGAATTGCAAGAAAGGGACTCGGAAAACCTGAAGATGAAAAACGAGCTGCACACTAAGTCGGAAAACACGTCCAAATTGAAAAACGCCTTGAAGAATTTGAAATCGGAAAAGGGGCAACTGCAAGAAAAGATGACAAGTTTGAATCGGGAGTTTGATTTGGACAAAGAAAAGTTAAATCTGGAAATTCAGGATCTCAAAGAAGTGAAATCTAAACTTGAAAACGAAATCACGCGGCATCTTGGCGCGATATCCGAGCTTAACAATGACAGAGGAAGTTTAAACGCAAAAATAACCCAACTCGATGCAGCAAATTCGGAAAACACAAGAACGATTGAAACGTTACGAAAGGAAAACGAGGATCTTAAAATTCAAAAAACAGATTTGAACAGTGTTTCGGAGCAGAGCACACATTCGAATTCTGAAATTTTACTCGCCAAAACGAACGAATGCACCTCAGCCAGGTACTGCGAGAGAAGGAGGAGGAGATGACGAGACTGCGAGAGAAAGTGGACAATTTGAGCTCTAAAATTGGGAACCTTGAGCCCGAGCTGACAGAAAAAGATGGCTGCATTTCCCAACTTAGAAGCAACTTAGACGAGCTGCAGAATCGGCAAAAGCAACTTGAAGAATCCTTGTTCAAAATGGAGCGACAGGAAGAAAATTTCAAAACAGAATTGTGTCAAAAAGACGCAGTTTTGACAGAAAAGCACGCCGAAAGTTTGGAATTTTCCAACGAAATTACAAACCTGCAAAATGTTATCTCTAAGCTAGAAGGCGACGTGGAATCACTGAATTTGGAAAACGCTGATGTTCGCGAACAGATCCGTGTGAAGTGTGAGGAATTCCAAAACCTGACCAAAGAATTCCAGAAGCAGAAAGAGGATTTGGACGATACGAACGGTTTAGTGCAATCTCTGAAGTCCCAGGTCGGTTCGATGGAGGAGGATTCTGGAAAACTGCAGTCAGAGCTTGAAACTAACCGAGCAGAATTAGTGAATTTGCAAAAAAATATGGAATGAACTATGGCTGAAAACCGCAATCTCTCCAATAGCGCGGAATCCAAAACCAAGAGCTCACTCAGGCCGCTGAACAACATGCAAAACTAACCGCGCAAGTTTGTAAACTCGTGGAAGACGATAAAAGACTTGAACGAGATTTAGAACGAAACTTAAGAGAAATCGATGAGCTTAAAAACGAGCGAAGTTCATTACAAGAGCAGGTTTGGAGCGATAAAACTGTCATTGAAGGGTTGGCAAAGGAAAAAGATGACATCACGCTTACAATTATGAAGCTAAACACAGCGCTAAACCAAAACGAAATCTTGAATTCGGAGAAAACGAACGAATGCGTGAATTTGTTGAGAGAGAAAGACGAATTTGTACAGAATTTACAAAAAGAAATCGGTGACTTAAAAACCGAAATCGATGGATTAAACGGCGCTTTATCGGAATCCGAGAACCGGCAGCTGCAGGTTGAAGATACAGTTTCGATGCTACGAGAACAAGGCGCTGCGCTAAAGTCGGCGCTGATGGAGAAAGACGCGACGCTGACCCGGAAAATGGACCAACTCAAGCAACAAAACGAAGCTATTTCAACAATGCAAAGATCTAGACTCGCTTCAGGAAGAGAGTCAACAAACGATGAGAGATATCGAGCAAAAAGAGCTGAATTTAACTGAAGTGACCAAAGAACTGCGAAAACACAAAGACGAGTTGGACAAAAGGAATGAGTCCGTTTTGACGCTAAGCAGCCAGCTGGGAGCTATGAACGAGAATGCAGCTGAGATGGAAACCGAACTGAATCACTTAAAAGCAACGATGGAAAAACTAGCTTCCGAAAATGCACAATTGGTTCAGGACGCAGAGCAGAACAAAACAAAGCTGGTGGATTTCAAGACGGCGTCCAAGGTTTGAAGGAACAAAATTCGAGCTTGAAAACTGAACTGCTGAAAAGTGTAAATGAACTGGAGGCTCTGAAGGCAGAACTTGCGAATTATCAAGCGACAGTGAAAGAAAGTGAAACTAAAATGACGTCTTTATCAGATGAGCTTAAACTGGAAAGAGAGAGGCTTAGTCTGACAGAGCAGGGCAACGAGGAGAGGCTAAAACAAAAGCAAGATCTGGTCCAGAAGCTAAAAGCTAAAGTCGGCGAACAGCGACTTACACTACAACAGAGGAACAGTGAGAATGAGAAATTGGTAGCACAAGTTTCCGAGCTGGAAAAATCTATTGCGGAATTTCAAAAAGAGTTCAAAATCTCACTTCAGAATCACAATTACTGAAAGAATCTTTGGAACTCAAGGAAAAATCAAGTCTGGAAATGGAAAATGCGTCTTCCGCTAAAGCTGAGAAGCTGAGTTCAAATCTGCACAACAAAACGGTTGAATGTGAAAGCTTAAAAGAACGGATTTCCAGTTTGGAGGAGGCGACGAGAAAGCTTCAGAACAGTCTTCAAGAGCAGATTTCCGAAACACAAAAACTGCAAAAAGCGTTGGAAGAGAAGGAAGTCGTTTTGGCCGAGCAATCCAGAAGCACCCGAGATCTGCAGAGGAGAGGAGACGAAGCGTTGATGTATAAATCGCAGTTCGTGGAAAGCACAGAGCTGGTGTCAAAGCTACAAAGTGAATGCACAAATTTGAGAAAAGAATCTGAAGAAATGCAAAGTGCCTTTAAAAATCTGCAAGAAAAATACGCCGCGCACTTAGAGGAGCTCCATGGTGTGAAAAATCTACTGTCGCAAAAAGACGACGCTGTTCTGAGTTTGCAAAAGTTACTCGAAAATGGATCCGCTGAACAACGAACTGCTCAAAGTACGACAGAAACACTAAAAACCGAGTTAACAGATGTCTATGAACAGCTAGAAAACGCCCAAAAAGCCGGCGCCACATTGGTCAAAGAGAAGGACGCAGCGCTGGCGTCGCATCAGGACAACGTCGCCAAGCTGACTGTGGAAATAGACAGGCTAAAGTCGCAGCAGGTCCAAGTCGTGACCCAAATGGACGCGCTGACGAGCAACATCGAGCAGCGAGAGATGGCGCTGCACGCCATCAACAACCAGTACGCGGCGCAGGCGAAGCACGCGACGCAACTGGTGGCGCAGATTCAAATTCTAGAGGAGCAGAACGCCAAGCTACAAGAGAAAGCGAAAGAAAACGAGGTTGTTAGCAAGGAGAAGGTGAAATTGCAAGAGCGGGTTAGGAAACTCGTCCAGGAGAAGGAGGATTTGATGATGAAACGGAAACGAGCTGAAGAAAGCGAAACGCAAAAGGAGCAAGAGTCCAGCGACGCCGTGAAGAGGCTGACGTCTGAGAAGGAGAGCCTGCGAGCTAAGGTCAGTGCACAAAACGAAGACATATTCAATTTGAAAGAAAATATGAACAAGATAGAACAAATTTTGCAAGATTCTGAGAAAGAGTGGCTTCTGGTTTTAGAGAAGGAAAAGCAAGATAAGAATTTGATGGCAGAGGAGTTAAAATGTGTTGAAAATGAGATTAGGTGTAAGGATGTTAAAGTTACTGCGTTGAAAGGGGACTTGGATAGTTTGCAGGAGAAGTTGACGGAGGCGGTGTTGGCGGTGAAGCGAGGTCACAGCAACTTGTAGCTAAAGAAGAAGAAGCAGCCGTGTCGAAAAAACAGCCAGAAAATGTGTTGGCTCTGATGCAAGAAAAAGATGACGTTAATAAGAGTTTACAGCAGATGTTTGAGATTGTGGAAAGTGAGTTGCGCAGGTTGACCAACAGAACTGACAAAAACGACGACCCAAATGAGAAAAATGCGGATTTACTTGGTTTGGTTAAAGATTTGGAACAAAGCTGCAGCTGTGAAACAGACGCCTTAAAGAAAACTTTGGATGATACGGTTGCTAAGCTGAAAAACACAGAAATCAGTGTTGAAAAGGGCGATTTTGGAATTTCTGAGCTAGTTTTTGTTTCCTTCCCTAAACCATGAGGTTGAACAGTCTTTGTTTTCAGGTCATAGTTGTTTTGAGGCTCCCATGATGCCACTGTTCAGAGAAGATGCAAAGAGGAGAACAACTTGCACCTGCCCCTTAAATCCCCTTTCTCCTGATCAGCTTCACCTGTGTCTGTAGGCCAAGGGTCAGTGAGCTGAACAAACTAATGTTGGGTTCCAATAATTAGAGCTAAAGGTATTAAAATCAATAAAACAACAAGGGTGCCCTAAGTTATGCACACGCCGACTTTTGTTTAAGTCATTATTGCACTTTGTGTAAATCCTGTAAAGTTCATTTCACTTCTCAAATATCACTGTGTTTTTCTGCTGTATGAGATATTGAACTGAAACTGCTGATCCGAACAACCAGTGATTTAGAAAGGAAAATCCTGAAAATGATCAGGGTCCAAACTTTTTCACATGACTGTGTGTGTATATATATATATATATATATATATATATATATATATATATATATATATATATATATATATATATATATATATATATATGAATTAACATGTATGACGTGACAATGTTGCGTCACAGAGTTTTCAGTAAGTCTAATATTAAAACTAAAGCAGAACTTCATAAGACAGTGGACTAAAGCAATAGGCCCTACGCCCTGTAGGGGCTCAGGCCGAATAAAGAAGGAAACTTTTATTTTTCTTCAGCAAAAACAATATTTCCTTTAACATAGGAAATGCATATTATACATTTTTGGAAAGCTCCTGAGATTCCCCACGTCACCGTAGAACCATTTCAGTCGGGTCCAACCAGGATTAGGGTGAGTACTGCTGGTTGGACCTTTGACCTCAGTTTATGTGGACTTGGTTTAGTCCTGGTCTGGTCCTTGTCTAGTACTAGTACTGGTTTGGTCCTGATTTAGACCTGGTTTGGTTCTGGCCTGGTCTTGATTTAGTCCTGATCTAATCCTTGTTAAATCCTGGTTTAGTCCTGGTCTAGTCTTTGTTTAGTGCTTGTTTAGTCCTGGTTGAGTCCTTGTTTAGTCCTGGTTTAGTTCCAGTTTAGTCCTGGTCTAGTCTTTGTTTAGTCCTTGTTTAATCCTGGTCTAGTCCTTGTTTAGTTCCAGTTTAGTCCTGGTCTAGTCCTCGTTCAGTCCTTATTAAGTCCTTGTGAAGTCCTTGTTTAGTAATGGTTGAGTCCTGGTTGAGTCCTGGTTTAGTCCTGGTTTAGTTCTTTTTTTTCCTGGTTTAGTCCTTGTTAAGTCCTGGTTTAGTCCTGGTTTAGTCCTGGTTTAGTCCTGGTTTAGTCCTGGTGTAGTTCTTTTTTATTCCTGGTTTAGTCCTGGGTAAGTCCTGGTTTAGTCCTGGTTTAGTCCTGGTTTAGTCCTGGTTTAGTCCTGGTTTAGTCCTGGTTTAGTCGTGGTGTAGTTCTTTTTTTTCCTGGTTTAGTCCTGGTTTAGTCCTGGTTTAGTCCTGGTTTAGTCCTGGTTAAGTCCTGGTTAAGTCCTGGTTTAGTCCTGGTTAAGTCCTGGTTTAGTCCTGGTTTAGTCCTGGTTCAGTTCCAGTTCAGTCCCAAATGAATGCACATCCAGTTGTTGATTATTATAGATTTATTTACAGACATTTGATCAATTTTGTACAAACATTTTAAAAACATGAACCCGGCTCAGAATGTTCCGGTCCAGTTTAAACGCTCGTGTCCCCGAGAAAACAAAACGGACCCCGAAAACCCCCGAAAAACGCCCGAAAAACACCCGAAAAACACCCGAAAAACACCCAAAAGCTCATTTATTATTCATTTATTCTGCCACTGCGACAAGAGCGGAAGGGCATCTGAGCTAAAGCCCCTGAGGAAAGGAATCGCAGCCGTCATGGACTTCTGTGTTTTAAGTATTAAGTTAATTCTCTAAAAATAAATAAGTAAATAAATGGTGGTTCCAGTGTTGGGGGACAGTCATTTAAAGGGGCTCTAAAAACACTTCTCGACCAATCAGAAGCTTCAGCCGCCTTTTTGGCCCCGCCCACTTTAGTCTAAACGTTCCTAATCCGCTTTTATGTGGCGGCACTTCCGCTCGTGTCCGTGCAGAATTTGGGAAACGTTTTGCATCTCGGACATGACATAAAGTCGCTTCATTTGTGTAAAATGTTCAACTTTAACGTGAAACAACAAGTCGCACGTCACGATTCTCTGGAGGATTTAAAGTGAAACTCGGCCACGTCTGAAGATAAAGTCCGATTCTAGAGGAGGTGGAATTCTGATTTAGTCCTGATTTAGTCCTGGTTTAGTCCTGATTTAGTCCTGGTTTAGACCTGGTTTAGTCCTGATTTAGTCCTGGTTTAGACCTGCTTTAGTCCTGGTTTAGTCCTGATTTAGTCCTAGTTTAGTCCTGGTTTAGACCTGATTTAGTCCTGGTTTTAGTTCTGATTTAGTCCTAATTTTGTTCTGATTTAGTTCTGATTTAGTCCTGATTTAGTCCTGATTTAGTCCTGATTTAGTCCTGATTTAGTCCTGGTTTAGACCTGGTTTAGTCCTGATTTAGTCCTGGTTTAGACCTGGTTTAGTCCTGCTTTAGTCCCAATCTAGTCCTGGTTTAGTCCTAATTTAGTCTTGATTTAGTCCTGATTGAGTCCTGTTTTAGTCCTAATTTAGTTCTGGTTTAGTCCTAATTTAGTCCTGCTTTAGTCCTGTTTTAGTCCTGTTTTAGTCCTGGTTTAGTCCTGGTTTAGTCCTGGTTTAGTCCTGCTTTAGTTCTGGTTTAGTCCTGGTTTAGTCCTGCTTTAGTTCTGGTTTAGTCCTGGTTTAGTTCTGCTTTAGTCCTGCTTTAGTCCTGTTTTAGTCCTGTTTTAGTCCTGGTTTAGTCCTGGTTTAGACCTGGTTTAGTCCTGGTTTTGTCCTGGTTTAGTCCTGCTTTAGTCCTGCTTTAGTCCTGTTTTAGTCCTGGTTTAGTCCTGATTGAGTCCTGATTGAGTCCTGATTGAGTCCTAATTTAGTCCTGGTTTAGTCCTGGTTTAGTCCTGGTTTAGTCCTGCTTTAGTCCTGGTTTAGTCCTGGTTTAGTCCTAATTAAGTCCTAATTTAGTCCTGGTCTAGTCCTGGTTTAGTCCTAATTAAGTCCTAATTTAGTCCTGGTTTAGTCCTGGTTTAGTCCTGGTTTAGTCCTAATTTAGTCCTGGTTTAGTCCTGGTTTAGTCCTGCTTTAGTTCTGGTTTAGTCCTAATTTAGTCCTGGTTTAGTCCTGGTTTAGTCCTGGTTTAGTCCTGGTTTGGGAGGAGGAGGAGAGGAGGAAGAAGAGGAGGAGGAGAGGAGGAAGAAGAGGAGGAGGAGAGGAGAGGAGGAAAAGGACTAAACCAGGACTAAACCAGGACTAAACCAGGACTAAACCAGGACTAAACCAGGACTAAACCAGGACTAAACCAGGACTAAAGGTTTTCCTAAATGCGCCGTGTTTGGTGTAAGAGAAGAACAGACGAGACACTGAGGAGCACATGAGCTCACAGAGAAGGGCGTCCTGCAGGGGGCGCTAGGACCTCCTCACCTGCAACAGAGACACACAACTGACCCACTTCCTCCTCCACCTCCCCCCCCTCAGTCCAAAGCCCAAGAACAGAGGCTCAGTGAAGGAGGCGCTGAAGGTGTGGAGGTGGAACAGACTTTCTCCAGAGACCTGAAAGAAGGACAGAACTCCAGCCTCAGAGTCCAGGAACACACCCACAGTGAAGAGGGGAGGAAATCAATCCTCAAAAGAAGTGAAGACACATCAGTCCTTTTGTCTCATTGTTTTTGTGTAAAAAGAGAATTCTCCTCCCTGGATCTTCATCGTCCAGGACTGATCATTGTGTCCAAACCCACACTCCAAACCGTCTCCTCTTCTTCTGATTCCTCTGTAACTCACGGCTACATCAACATCCCCCTGCACTGCACCTCCCAGTAACAGCGCCCCTGAGGCCGGAGGAGCCCAGGACCTGAGGCCAGAATGTGAATCTGTCCTCATGAGGACGAGGAGGAGGAGGAAGACGACGTGACAGATATAATCTCACACTCCGTTTGTCCTCATGAGGAGGAGGAGGACGTGACTGATATAATCTCACAGTCCGTTTGTTCTTAGACACTCTGAGTTCTTCGTGTGCCGTGTTTGGATCCAGGGTGAGCTCACAATAATCTGAAACAAACACAACAATCAGGACTAAAGTTGTAAAGAGTTTGTCCTGAAAGAGCGACTGAGGTAAAATTCACATTATTCTCATGTTTTCTAATGTTTCTGTCAAGAGGAAGAACAGGAAACACTTGAGTGTTTTTATTCTAACGTCCTGATGAGTTGGATCCATTTTCCTGTCGTTTGAAATGGCGTCTGTGTAAATAAATGAGAACAGATCATTGGATCATTTCTGTTGTAAGACGCTCGTCTTGGCTCATGTCGGGCTCCAAAATCCTCTTTGTTTAGTTCAGTTCAAACCCTCATCAGTGTTTTCAACGCTTCAAATCCTCTTCAAAAGTTCTCGTGCACTTTGAAAATGTGTGATTTTGTGGAGCTGCAGCTCGTCTCGTCCCTAAATGTGTTCACAAGTTCTTTGGAATAAATAAATCCAGATCTGCCCAGACACGTGTCAGTCCCACAAGTGAAGCTCGACCCATTCAAATAATACTCACATTTTCTGAGACCTGGAACCATCCAGCGCTTTCCAGAAGGATCCAACCTGGAACACACAAGTCCAGTTTAGACCAGACCAGAGACCAGACCAGAGACCAGACCAGAGACCAGACCAAAGACCAGAGACCAGACCAGAGACCAGACCAGAGGACCAGACCAGAGACCAGACCAGAGACCAGACCAGACCAGAGACCAGACCAGAGACCAGAGACCAGAAACCAGACCAGAGACCAGACCAGAGACCAGACCAGAGACCAGATCAGAGACCAGACCAGAGACCAGACCAGAGACCAGACCAGAGACCAGACCAGAGGAATGAATTCGTAGTCCGGTGACGTCACTTCCGGGTGAGTGAATTCTGTTTGCGAGCTGTTTTGCAGCACTATTACTAGCATCTCTCTACTGAATTTGTTAATCCACGAATCCATCTAAACTAGTGCCTGAGTACTTCGTCAAACCATCGAAGTTTATTCAGCATCTAGTGCTCCGTAATTCGTGGTCTAAGCCTCTCTCTCTCTGTAGTTTCAGCTTGTAGTTTCAGCCTGATCTAGCTTAGCCTAGCATCATGGCTAAAACTCTTGCCCCCCTTTCCTGTTCTAGCTGTCACATGTGGAGTGAGAACCCTGGCTTATTTGATAGTGACAGGGATAGTTGCGCTAAGTGTAGCGTAGTGGCAGTCCTCGGGGCCAGGGTTACAGAGTTAGAAACGCGGATCCGCTCATTGGAGGCGCTGAAGCCGAGTTATAGTCAGGCAGTAGCAGGGACCGCGGACCGCATTAGCTTGAGCGTAGCTAGCGAGAGCAGCCCCCCGGCGCATCCCGTGCAGCCGGGACCAGACCAGGACAGCTTTGTGACAGTTAGACGCAGGCGCAGGGCTAAGACCAGGACTGCAGATCAGGGACACATAGCTGAGTGCAGGACTCCAGGAGACCAGGGACACAGGGCTGAGAGCAGGGCGCTCCCCGTCCGGAACAGGTTCGCCCCCTTGAGCTGGACGCGGGACACACTAGTCATAGGGAGCTCCATAGTCAGGGACGTGGAACTGCCTGCAGCTTCCACACGGTGTTACCCTGGAGCCAGACTGGGTGACATCGAGGGGAATCTTAGGCTTTTAAAGAGAAGTAAGAACAGGTACCGCCGGATCATTATACATGCGAGGGGTAACGATACTCGGCGCGGTCAGTCAGAGGTGGTGAAGTTGCAGATAGCAGCAGTTTGTGATTTGGCTAAGTCGATGTCGGAGTCCGTGTACTTCTCTGGCCCCCTTCCAAATTATGCCAATTGTGAAATGTTCAGCCGCTTTTCAGCTGTCAACCAGTGGTTGTCCAATTGGTGCCCGCAGAATGGTGTCGTCTTCATAGATAACTGGAGGGCATTTGAGGGGAAGTCCAGGCTTATACGTAGCGACAGCATTCATCCCACAGCGGCTGGCTCCTCCCTGTTAGCTCAGAATATGATTGCTAGTCTTACATGACCATCAGGTAAGACTAGCACACAGAATAGCTCAGGGAGTGTCAGTGACGCTAGGGAGCAGAGTAGACTAGTGAGGCACTGCTCTGTTAGCGAGAACAGCTCCAAACAGGCTGAGACTGTGTGTGCCCCACGTACAGGGGCCTCCTCTGAGCCACCCTGCATGAACAATTCTCCCAGACTGGCTGAGGTTGTGTATGTCCCACGCACAAAAAGCACAAATAAAACACACCTAAACTCTGATAGGAAAGGTATCAGATCTCCTAACTTAATAAAAATAAATACATGCATCGCAAATAAACAAAATAAATGTATAAAAAGCACAAATAAAACTCAACTAAAGTCTGATAGGAAAGGCGTCAGGTTTCATAACTTAATAAAAATAAATAATTGTGTTGCAAACAAACAAATTAAGCATGTAAAAAGCACAAATAAAAGTCAACTAAAGTCTGATAGGAAAGGCGTCAGGTTTCATAACTTAATAAAAATAAATAATTGTGTTGCAAACAAACAAATTAAGCATGTAAAAAGCACAAATAAAAGTCAACTGAACTCTGATAGGAAAGGCGTCAGATCTCATAACTTAATAAAAATAAATACATGTGTCGCAAATAAACAAAATGATAAGTGTGTAAAATGTGGACTGCTAAACATCAGGTCCCTCTCCTCTAAATCTCTTTTAATAAATGAATTAATTGGCGACTTTAATATTGATCTTCTAGCTCTAACTGAAACATGGCTTCAGGAAAATGATGATGTTAGACTAAACAAATCTACACCTCCAAGTCACGTGAACTTTCAAAGTGCCAGGAGCACTGGTCGAGGTGGCGGTGTGGCCGTCATTTCTCACTCCAGCCTAATTCTCAGCCTCAAATCTAATTATACATTCCGCTCCTTTGAAAGCCTCGCACTATCTATTACGTGCACCAACTGGAAAAACCAAAAAGCTGTTATATTCATAACAATCTACCGACCTCCTGGTCCTTATGCCGAGTTTCTGACAGAGTTTTCTGACTTTATTTCAAGTTTAGTTTTGGAATGGGAAAGGATTGTTATAGTTGGAGATTTCAACATTCATGTTGATAACAGCAGTGAGCCTCAGCAGTGCTTTTGGTGCTCTCCTGGATGGGGTCGGTTTTACCCAGAGTGTGAACAAGCCGACTCACTGTCACAATCACACTCTTGATCTCGTCCTAACTTATGGTATTGAGATTAGTGATTTACTTGTAATTCCTCAAAACCCTATACTCTCTGACCATTTTTTAATAACCTTTCAATTCGTACTAAAAGACTATCCAGCTCAGCAGGAGAAAACTATAATGAAAAGAACAATATCAGAAAAATCAGTAGCCGAGTTCAAAGAAATAATGGAGCCAGTATTAAATGATATGCCCTGTGACAATGAGAACAACTTTAATCCAATTATCATGGATCAGTTTGTTGATAGGACAATGCTCACCTTAAAATCTGCTCTCGATGTTGCAGCTCCGCTAAAACAGAAAAGCATTAAACCAAGACCTCCGGCTCCTTGGTTTACTCCAGAACTGTGATCACTCAAACAACACGTAAGACGCACAGAGAAGCTCTGGCGCCGCTCGCGCTCCGAGCAGTCTCTGAAGGCATGGAAGCTCTGCCTGCTCTCTTATAAGGCCGCTCTGCGAAAAGCACAAACCAGATACTATTCAAACCTAATAGAAGTAAACAAAAGCAACCCCAGATTTCTGTTCAGCACTGTAGCCAGGCTGACAAACTCGCACACTGCCCCTGAGTCTCTTCTCCCTTCGAAGTTCAGTTGTGACTTTCTTGAATTCTTCGATCGCAAAATTACAACCATTAGAGACAAGATCAACGAAGCCACTCCAAAAATCAGCCCCGAGCAAATTCAGCAAATCCAGTCTGTAACACCAATATCCCACATAAATCCTCTAACAGAATTAGACAAATTTACTCCTGTCGATGAGGCGGAGATTACCTCAGTCATCATGTCGTCCAAACCATCAACTTGTTTGCTCGACCCTATTCCAGTCAAACTCCTCAAAGAAGCTCTCCACTTAATAATAGGTTCCATCCATAACATAATAAATATGTCATTAGAAAATGGCTTTGTTCCTCAGTCCTTTAAATATGCTGTAATTAAACCGCTTTTGAAAAACCTACCTTAAACCCTGGTGAACTAGCCAACTACAGACCTATCTCGAATCTTCCATTTCTCTCAAAGATTCTGGAACGAGTTGTGGTGAAACAGCTTTGTCACCATCTGCAGGGCAATAATTTATATGAAAAATTTCAGTCTGGTTTCAGAGCTCACCACAGCACAGAAACTGCTCTGCTTAAAGTGACAAATGATTTGCTACTAGCTGCTGATAACGGGCTGGCTTCAGTCCTGGTCCTACTGGACCTCAGTGCAGCGTTTGACACCACTGATCACAACATTCTACTGCAGAGGTCAGAATGTGACATAGGTGTCAGAGGGACCGCCCTCAAATGGTTTAAATCCTCTCTATCAGATAGGTACCAGTTTGTTAGTGTAAACCAGTGCACCTCTCCCTGCTCTAAAGTAGCTTGTGGTGTTCCACAAGGATCTGTGCTTGGTCCAATCCTGTTTACTCTGTATATGTTGCCATTAGGTAACATTATCAGAAAACATGGCATTAATTTCCACTGCTATGCTGATGACACTCAGCTGTACTTATCAATGAAACCTAATCAGACCGATCAAATCGATAAGCTCAGTGCCTGTGTGAAGGACATCAAAACCTGGATGACCCTGAATTACCTGCTCTTAAACCCTGAAAAAACAGAGGTCATTGTTGTCGGTCCTAAAGGTCAGAGAGATTCTCTGTCCGACCAGATAATCTCACTTGACAATGTGAGTATAGCCTCCAGCTCTACTGTAAAAAACCTTGGAGTCGTATTTGACCAAAATCTCTCATTCACAGCTCATATAAACCAAGCTTGTAAAACTGCATATTTTCACCTGCGAAACATAACTAAAATCAGAAAAATTTTGCCTAAAAATGATGCTGAAAAACTTATCCCTGCATTTGTTACATCCAGACTAGATTACTGTAATTCTCTGCTCACCATCTGCACTAAAGGTACTTTAAGAAGCTTCCAGTTGGTCCAAAATGCAGCGGCCAGAGTCCTAACAGGAACTAAAAGACGTGATCACATCAGTCCTGTGTTAAAATCACTGCACTGGCTTCCTGTCGAGTTTAGAATTAAATTCAAAGTTCTCCTCCTGACATACAAAGCCTTAAACAATATGGCCCCATCATATCTTCAGGAGGCCATTGTCCCCTATCAGCCAAATAGAGCACTTCGCTCTCAGAATGCAGGATTATTAGTGGTTCCTAGAGTGTCTAAAAGTACAGTGGGGGGGAGAGCCTTCAGTTACCAAGCTCCTGTGTTATGGAATCAACTCCCTGTTGGTGTTAAACAGGCTCCACAGTCTCTTTATTTAAGACCAGGCTTAAAACCTTCCTCTTCGGAATAGCTTATGACCAGGTTACTTAGTTGATGTCACTAAGATAAGCTGCTGCAGGAGATAACAAGCTGGAGTGTGGCAACCTGAGCACTGTCCTCTGTTTCCTCCTATTTTCTCATCAGCATCACTCACTATGTTCTCATCTGTAGTTTGTTCATTGCTATTCACATGTTGTCCCCTGTCCCACTCCCCCTGTGGAGTGGAACTCTTTCAGACGCCTGATGACAGCTGGACCCCTCTCCTCCTCCTCGCCCCTCTCCTCCTCCTCGCCCGGCTCCTCCTCTTCGCCTGGCTCCTCCTCTTCGCCTGGCTCCTCCTCCTCGCCCGGCTCCTCCCCCACCTGGGTAGCTGTGGTCATACCGAACTGGCCCACGGGCCTGGACATCTATAGCCTGTCCGTCCATGGGAGTGGATCTCTCCTTCACTGTAGTTCTCCCCGAGGTTTCTTCTTTTTCCCAGGACCCTGGGTTTTTTGGAGTTTTTCCTTGCTGAGAAGGAGGGTCTAAGGACAGGGGATGACTGGACGATGTTTCATTTGCTGCTTTACATGAATGTTGTTTATTCCTGTTTTGATATGTCTGTGTGTATGTTTGGCTCATCCATATCTTGGAACAGCCTTAGAGGCAACTGTAGTTGTGATTTTGGGCGCTACAAAAATAAATTGAATTGAATTGAACCAGAGACCAGAACCAGAGACCAGAGACCAGAGACCAGACCAGAGACCAGACCAGAGACCAGACCAGAGACCAGACCAGACCAGAGACCAGACCAGAGACCAGACCAGAGACCAGAGCAGAGTCTCACCTGACGGTCAGCAGGGGGCGCTGGTCCTGCAGAGCGGTCAGGAGCTCTGCTGAAGCTCCTGGATGGTTGTAGCTCAGGTCGAAGTGTCTCAGGTGGGAGGAGGCGGAGCTCAGAGCTGAGGCCAGAGCAGCTCCGCCCCTTTCTGAGACCAGACACCCAGACAGCCTAAAGACACAGATTACACTCATGTGAACACAAGGGGGCAGCATTACTCTCATGTGAACACAAGGGGGCAGCATTACACTCATGTGAACACAAGGGGGCAGCATTACTCTCATGTGAACACAAGGGGGCAGCATTACACTGATGTGTAAAGCCCCTGTGAAGCCAAAAGTGATTCTAGAGGATTTAAAGTTCATATCTTTGTCTTTTCTGCAAAGGGGACCTCACAGTGATGCAGTGTGAGGGCCGAGGGGCAGAGTGCATCATGGGAGCTGTCTGACCTGAGCGTCTCCAGTCTGCAGGGGCGCTCTTCAGTCCAGCACACAGCAGCTCCACTCCTGAGTCCTGGAGGTCGTTGTGACTGAGATCCAAGTGTGTGAGACTGGAGGAGCTGAGGACTGAGGCCAGAGGAGCACAGCTGAGCTCCATCAGGTTACAGCAGGACAGACTGAGGACAGAGAGGGACATTAGAGCACAGAGCAGAGGGCGGCTCAGACAAACACCAAAACTCTGGGCCATCTCCACCATAAGACCAGTGCATTTTATGGACAATGGGGAAACCTGTGAGGAGCAGTGGACCATCTCCAGACCTGGAGCTCGTCTTACTCTCCACTTCACTCCACACTTTACGTGTTTCATGTTTTTATGTGTCATGTGTGAAAGTGTGAAAGTGAAGCCAGACACGTGACTTCACTGTAAAGTCATTTCCCCACCAGGACAAATAGTTTTCATCTGCCTGTTCTTAAGTCTGAGCCTCTGCAGAGCCTCTACACTCAGTGTCGCTGTCGGCTTTGGCCGTAGCATTAGCCACGATCTGTCAGACTCCCCTCACAACTCAGAGGAAAATCAGCTGCAGTTAGATCACCATTTTACACATTTCACACCATCCCCAAAGAAATCCCCAAATCCCCAAACACGACACAAATGTTTGATTGAGGTGAGCTCCACTTTAAAGCAGCTCCAGTGTGAGGAGCTGCCACACACCGACCCTCAGAGCTCTGGACCCTCACACCATCTCACACTTCTTACTGGTCTGCAGACGCTGGGCCAGATGCTCCTGGTCCATCCTCTTCAGGAAGTCCAGGGCGATGTTCAGGACCGCCTCTCTGCTCGGCTCCTCCCCTCACTCTCAGAGCATTCTGGGTAATCTGAGGCCAGGAGCCTGTGGAGCCTCTGCAGCTCCTGCTGGACAAAAGCCACGACCTGCTCCTCCAGACGCTGAAACACACATGTGGAGTTTACAGGCTTCATGGAGACATGAACTTCCACACAAACACAAACACCTCTGTGAGCTCCGTCTGTGGGGACGTTCTGGTACAGACCTGGAAAACAGAGTCCAGCTCACAGTCTCCTCTGGGGCCCTCTGCGCTCTCCTCTCTGTGGGACAAACAGAACAATGACCCCTGAACTCACACACTGTACAAAGAAGTGGACTGAGGGAGTGTGACGTCCCCACACTGTTTGGCTCCAAATGAAGCTCACTGAGGCTAGCAGTTCTATCAGCTAATCTGGAACCAGGGACCATATGTGGAAATCTGAGCCCGAGTATCATAGCAACCAAAGAGCCAATCAGGAGCAGCGGTATTAAAGGTAACGCCTCTGCGAAGCTGTCAATCAAACCTGTTGCTAACGCTAGTGGGAGGGACCTCGGGGAAAGAAGGCGTCTGATTGGTCTGTTCTTAATGTTCAGATCCTGATTTAGAGACAAAATGTTGAAGTCCAAACCCGAGGATCATGTCGACGGGTTCAGACCAACATCCTCAGGTCAGAGTGAGGAGCCCGACAGCAGCAGGTGCAGAGGAGCCACGACTCTTAGGTTCTTTAGGTTCTTACTCTGACTCTGGGCCTGGTTCATTAAACTCTGGAGGTTGAGTCATGGACCAGTCGCTCTTTAAGGCCAGGTGGTGGCGCCGTCTGTAAAACATGAGCACAGTTAGACTTTCTGACAGGCAGAGGGGAGTCCTGTTACACTGCAGGACAAACAGAATGTGGAGTGGACTAATATGTCCTTAAATGAGTCCAACATGAGACTATAACATGTCGTAGTGAGTCTGTCACAGTCCAGAGGCCTGAGCTCTCAAACTGATCCTGGATACGTTTGTTTCTCTCAGGAGAAGAAAGAACTTCTGTGGCTGATTATTGCTTCATTCTGATGTTGGAGCTCAGGGTTTTAATGATGCACTTTATTTCAAACAGGTTTATCTCAGTATTTCTCAGGAGGAAAATCTGGAGCTGTGAAATGTGTGACAGGCCGACCCCGACTGTGAGAGGGACTGAAGCTCTGAGCTCTGAGGAGAAGGTGTCGTGGTCTTACTCAGTCTCTGCTCCTGGTTCTGCTCCTGGTTCTTTAAACTCCAGAAGAGGATCCATGGAGCGGTCACTCTTTAAGGACAGAACTTCAGGTATGTTCCTGAAAAACAGGAGTCACAGCGGCTCTTAAGAGACGGCTCTGCTGCAGACCTCCACCCAGAGGACCTCACGTGAGTCGCCTCCATCCACACGTCCCTCAGACACCCCCAAAGTCCCACATTTCATCACTGCTTTTCCCAGCGTCACCTGACTAAAGTTTAGGTGGTTTTAGACCCAAAGCCTTTTCCAAACCTGAACCATTCCAGACTTGAGCCGGACCTTAACCAGACACAGAGCCTACGGCAACACTCAGGGACAAACTCCATCTAACGCCTTTGCTCCAGCCCCACTGGACATGTTGACAGACAGTTCTATTTTGTGACATATTATGTGACTGGTGATTGATTTTTATTATAAACAAACAGTTTTAGAAATGGAGAGGCAAAAAAATAATCAGTTTGCGAAAGCCGCAACACACAATACAATTTTTCGGTCTTCAATGATTTTTAAACGGGCGACAAAAAGCACAAACACCACAGACACGAGGAGAATCTTAGAGACTTTAAATCTTTGCTCTTAGATGCAGCAGGATCAGTGTGAGGAGCACAGGATCTAAAGCTGTGAGGCTGTGATGGCCTCAGCTGTTTTCTCCAGTAAAACCAGTCGCTCTGAGACTCTGAAGTGTTAAAGATCAGACTCTGCACTTCACTTTAGACACAAACTGGGGGATTATTATGTGTGAAATGTGGAGCCACACTTCAGATCCAGGGTTTTTAAAGCAGAAAAGAGGAGATAAAGTCCACAGGAAGTAGAGTCACTGTGGATGAAACAGACACACGGACGAACTATCCACACTTTTACTTTAAAGAACCAAGAAAACTGGATTCACGGAGCGGCTCTGTGGACTGGGGGCAGGATTTACACAGGAGAAACTCTGTGGATGAGACGCTGCACTTTAAATGTACCACGTTACCAGAGCAGAGGGATCATTATTGTCGCTGTTTCCTGAGTTTGTATCTTGTGGCTCAGTGTCCGTCGCTGCTCTGCCCCTGACGCTCTGGTTTATCGTCTGTTGTCGTAGCGTTGCTGATGTTTGTGGCTTTCGCTGTGACAGAGCAGCTCAGACACACGTGGACGCAGCGGCTTCACAATCACACATGAACTCGGGGAGAAGCAAATCGCAGCCAAAATCGGGCAAATTCTCCTGTAGGGTGTGGCGGCCTCGAGTGAACTACAGCAGCTGATAAGAGAGGCTTCAGTAAAGTGACACAAATGTGAGGGACGTGTGGGTGGAGGTGCGTCCAGGGGGAGTCTGGGGGCCTCTGGGGGCCTCTGGGGGCCTCTGGGGGCAGGTCTGCAGACAGACTCAGACTCTCTTGGCTCTTAAGCTGCTGCTGAAAGGTTCATTTGAACAGTGCACTCACCCTGGATCAGTGCTGCCCCCTGGAGGCTCCTTCACAGAGTCACTCATCATGGACCTGAGGAAGAGCACAGAAAACAGTGGACAGTGAGTGAGCACGTTTCCCCACACAAAGCTCCAACAGCAGCTGAACGAGCCATTCACAGAAGAATCGTGACGTCCCAAGACACAAATTACAGTTAGAAATGTACAATAATTAACCCTGACGACCCACGACATCGTACACGACTCAGAGGAACATGTTTCTATAACCGCAGAACTTTAACGGTAAAAGACAGAAACGTCCTTTTCCCCTCTGAAAGTGCAGACATAGAGGTTTCCGTACATTTCTGCGGCTTTATCCTACGTCACACTCACGCTGTGTGATGACGGGAGCAAAACGAGTGAACATCTGCACCGACACGTCTGAAATGTTCCATAATATGGCATTAAACAGCTGTCTCCATGGAGCTGAGCGGGTGACGCTGCCTGGCCAAGTTACAGGTCGGATCTGTGGAGACGGCTGAATTTACCCACAGCATCCGACGAGTTTCCCCCATTTTGTTGCAGCGCAGTTTATAGAAACTTACTTTACTTTCACTTCCTGCTAAAAACACACGTCCAAAACCGGATTAAACCAGAACTAAACCAAGACTAAAACAGGACTAAAACAGGACTAAACCAGGATTAAACCAGGACTAAACCAAGACTAAAACAGGACTAAAACAGGACTGAACCAGGACTAAACCAGGACTAAACCAGGACTGAACCAGGACTAAAACAGGACTGAACTAGGTCTAAACCCAGATTAAACCCAAACTAAACCAGGACTGAACCAGGACTAAACCAGGTCCGAACTAGGTCTAAACCAGGACTAACCCAAAATAAAGACTTTCCGTCTGTTGCCTGTTGAACTCGTCGGTTGGAGCCGTTCGGTGTCGGAGAAAAAACTGTGGACGATCCTCAGGCGAGTCACTTCTGCTGTGGACACTGAGGTCACTTCCTGCTGCAACACACGTCTGAAACCAGGACTGGACCAGGACTGGACCAGGTCTAAACCAGGTCTATACCAGGATTAAACCAGGATTAAACCAGGACTAAACCAGGTCTAAACCAGGACTAAACCAGGACTAAACCAGGTCTAAACCAGGTCTAAACCAGGACGAAACCAGGATTAAACCAGGACTAAACCAGGTCTAACCCAGGACTAAACCAGGTCTAAACCAGGATTAAACCAGGATTAAACCAGGACTAAACCAGGTCTAACCCAGCGCTAAACCAGGTCTAACCCAGGACTAAACCAGGTCTAAACCAGGACTAAACCAGGTCTAAACCAGGTCTAAACCAGGATTAAACCAGGTCTAAACCAGGTCTAAACCAGGATTAAACCAGGACTAAACCAGGTCTAAACCAGGACTAAACCAGGTCTAAACCAGGTCTAAAGCAGCATTTCAGAACATGTTTGCAAAGGTCTAAACCTTTGCAAACATGTACCTACCTCTAAACGGAGGTAAAACAGTGTCCCAGGATAAATGTGGCCTTATATAACCTTATCAAGTGTGCAAGTCACGCCACTCTGTCTAGCTGCGACTGGCCCACACGCTCACCTGTTGGCACAAAGACAAGACCACAAACGACAATGGTAACTGCCTTTTCCTTCTCTGCCACCATAACAACCTGCTGATTTCCCCAGAATCTCATCCATCACTGGACTTGGTACAGCCCAGATGGCAGAACCAGGAAAGCGCCAAACCACATCCTCATATCTTGACGCTGGAAGTCGTTTGTCACCAACTACCGTGTTTATAGAGGAGCAGAGCTTGGCAGCACCGACCACCGCCTGCTCGTGGCCCAGCTTAAGCTAAAGCTGCGAGCCAACCAGCACATCAAGACCCCGCCTCACCCGGACTCCTTCCTACTCACTGATCCAAACATCGCCGCAGACTTCAGCCGCTCCTTCCGCCGTACCTTCGATGCCCTGGCCCCGGACAAAGTGACCGACTGGACAACCTTTAAGGAGGGCGTTATTCAGTCAGCTTATAATGTCCTTGGATGCTCACAAACTTCCCCGAAAAGTCTTGACACTTGACATTATCGACCGCTGGTGCAAGGCCCGACTCCGGGGCAACCTGTCAGTAGTACCGGCGACTGAACCACCTGCGCAATGTGGCTATAGCTGAGGACCGTGAGAGGTTCTGGAAGGCAGAAGCTGAACACCTAGAGCACATGTGTCACACTCAAGGCCCGCGGGCCACATGTGGGCCGCCAAGTAATTTTATGTGGCCGCGAGAGCTTAAAAGATCCGAATATCTAAAAATAAATAGGTCAACAGCTTGCTTTGACCAAAAACTACATTTCCCATGATGCCTGTCGACTATGACACCCGCAATGACGGTTCACTGCCACTACGCGGGAGTGTTTTCACATCAATGCTAATGAGTGAACCTGAGAAATAAATAATGATCCCAAAATGTCAAGGAAGAGAAAAGTTGATGCAGATGGAAGACTGTTTCATGAAAGGTGGGAAGCCGAATACTTGTTTGTGCTTCAAGGAGAAAAACCGGTCTGCCTTTTGTGTTATGAGGCAGGGTCGGTTATCAAAGAATACAATCTGCGGCGGCATTTTGACTCTAAACACGGAGCCAAGTACGCCAAAGCTAGCCTTCCAGAAAAGCGTAAAATTGCCCAAGAATTAAAAGACAAACTGCGGTTGCAAAGTGTGTTCACAAAATCCACAACCAAAAACAATGCAGCAGTGAAAGCTAGCTTTATTGTGGCTGAAGAAATCGCCCATTCTTCCAAGTCTTTTTCAGAGGGAGCGTTTTTGAAGCAGTGCATGCTAAAGGTCTGTGAACAGGTGTGTCCCGACGAGTTACAGACATTTAAAAATGTTAGTTTATCAAGAAACACCATCGCAGTGCGAGTTAAGGAACTATCAGACAATCTTGAAAAACAACTGGCCGAGGAGACACGCAGCTACACGGCTTTGTCATTAGCTGTTGATGAAAGCACAGACAACACGGATACAGCACAGTTATCAATTTTTATTAGAGGCGTAAAGTCGGATCTCTCCGTCACCGAGGAGCTGTTGGATGTAGCAGCAATGCATGGGACCACAACGGGGAAGGACATTTTTGAGGCGGTGGAGAAATCTATAAGCAAAACTGCATTGCCCTGGGAAAGCCAGGAACTTCCCAAATACAAACAGTACATCAAATGCCCAACCAGAGAGGAGAGGACGCTGGATCACTGTTACAGCACGATAAGTGGGGCTTATCACGCAGTGCCCCGCGCTGCACTCGGACTTTCTGACCACGTAATGATCCACCTTATCCCCGCGTACAGACAGAGACTGAAACACTCTAAACCTGTCGTGAGGACGACGAAAAGGTGGAGCAGCGAGGCTATGGAGGAGCTGCGCACGTGTTTGGAAACCACAGACTGGGACGCTATGAGGGCTGCCTCTGACAGTTTGGATGAGTACACGGACACTGTCACCTCGTATATCCACTTCTGCGAGGACAGCATTGTGCCATCACGCACCAGGGTGAGTTATAACAATGACAAACCCTGGTTTACTCCCAAACTCAAACGGCTGTGGCTAGTAAAAAGGAGGCTTTCAGAAGCGGGGATAAAGACCTCTACAAGGACGCCAAGTACCGGTTTAGCAGGGAAGTGGGCACTGCTAGACTCCAGTTCTCTCAGAATATGCAGCAGCAGATTTCAGAGGACGACTCGGCTTCTGTGTGGAGGAGTTTTAGGAAAATCACCAACTACAAACCTAAAACTCCACACTCCACGGATGACCTGTCCCTAGCCAACAGTCTTAACGACTTCTACTGCCGTTTTGATGAGTCATCAAGCAGCTCTCACACCTCCAACTGTCCCAACAATAGAGACAATAGAGACAACCCGGACACTCACCCCCACCGTTTCCCCCTCACCAGAGCCATCTCCACCCTTTCACATTCATGAGGCAGATGTGAAGAAGCAGTTCAAGAGGATGAATGCCCGGAAGGCGTCGGGCCCAGATGGCGTGTCTGCTGCCACCCTGAGACACTGTGCTAACGAGCTGGCCCCAGTGTTTACGGACATCTTCAATTCTTCACTGCAGGCTTGTCATGTGCCTGTCTGCTTCAAAACTTCCACCATTGTTCCTGTCCCCAAGAAGCCAAGGACCACCGGACTCAATGACTACAGACCTGTGGCTCTGACATCTGTGGTCATGAAGTCATTGGAGCGCCTGGTTCTACCCCACCTCAAGACCCTCACGGCCCCCTCCTGGACCCCCTGCAGTTTGCCTACAGAGCCAACAGGTCTGTAGACGACGCCATCAACATGGCTCTACACTTCACCCTGCGGCATCTGGACTCCCCGGGAACCTACGCCAGGATCCTGTTTGTGGACTTCAGCTCTGCCTTCAACACCATCCGCCCTGACCTCCTCCAAGGCAAGCTGTCCCAGATGAACGTGCCTGATCCTCTCTGCAGGTGGATCACTGACTTCCTGACAGACAGGAAGCAGCACGTGAGGCTGGGGAAGAATGTCTCGGACTCCCGGACCATCAGCACCGGTTCTCCCCAAGGCTGTGTTCTTTCTCCTCTGCTCTTCTCCCTGTACACCAACTGCTGCACCTCTTCCCATCAGTCTGTCAAGCTCATCAAGTTTGCAGATGACACCACGGTCATCGGGCTCATCTCGGACGGGGATGAGTCTGCCTACAGGACAGAGGTTGATCGTCTGGTGTCCTGGTGCAGCCAGAACAACCTGGTGCTTAATGCCCAGAAGACAGTGGAGATGATTGTGGACTTCAGGAAGCACACAGCCCCACTCCCCTCCATCATCCTGACCGACACCCCCATCACCACTCTGGACTCATTCCGCTTCCTGGGGATCACCATCACCCAGGACCTCAAATGGGAGCCCACCATCACCTCCATCATAAAGAAGGCCCAGCAGAGGATGTACTTCCTGAGGCAGCTGAAGAAATTCAACCTGCCAGCACGGACAATGGTGCAGTTCTACACTGCCATCATCGAGTCCATCCTCACCTCCTCCATCACCGTGTGGTATGCTGGAGCCACCACCAGGGACAAACAGAGACTGCAACGTGTTGTGCGCTCTGCTGAGAAGGTGATTGGTTGCAGCCTTCCATCTCTTCAGGACCTGTACACTTCCAGGACTCGGACACGTGCAGGTCGAATTGCAGCTGATCCTTCTCACCCTGGACATGGACTTTTTGATCTACTCCCTCAGGCAGGAGGCTACGGTCCATTCGGACCAGAACCTCTCGCCACAAAAACAGTTTCTTCCCCTCTGCTGTTGGACTCATAAATAATAACACTCGGACTGGTCCCACCCCCACTCTGCTTCTGTCACATGACCCTGTGTTCTCGCACCTGCCTGCACCTGCCTGTTTTGCACTCTCATACTCTATATTATTATACTCCTGTAAATTTGTAAATTTTGTTATATTATAGCTTTATTTTATTCTATTATTTGTTGCATGTCAGTGTTTGTCTACATCCTGCTCCAAGTACCGCAGCAATTTCCTAATGTTGTGAACCTGTTCACTCATATGGCAATAAAACACATTCTGATTCTGATTCTGATTCTGATTCTGAAAAGTTGGTCGGATTAACTACAGACGGTGCAGCGGCAATGTGTGGAGCAAAAGTGGGCTTGGTCGGACTAATGAAGGGGAAAATGCAAAAAATGAACTGTCACACGCCTCTGATAGCTTATCATTGCATTATCCATCAAGAAGCTTTGTGTGGGAAAGTGCTGGGGATGGATGACATAGTGACCACAGTCATGAAAGTAGTAAACTTCATTCGGGCGCGAGGCTTGAATCATCGTCAGTTCCAGCTGTTGTTGCAGGAGAGGGCCTCGGACCACGAGGATGTGCCATACCATACAGAAGTGCGGTGGCTGAGTAGGAGCAAGTGATTTTTTGAGCTCAGGGAAGACATTGCTCTTTTTATGCAGAGTAAAGGAAAACCCTTGTCTGAACTGTCAGATCCAAAGTGGCTGTGTGACTTTGCTGTGTTGTGTGACATAACCGAGCATCTCGCCCACCTGAATCAGAAGCTGCAGGGACGCAAACAAGTAATCACGCAGATGTCCAACACGATCACGGCTTTCCAGCGTAAACTAGACCTATGGATATGCCAAGTGAAACAGAACAATCTTGCCCACTTTCCTGTTTGTCAGAGCATGTCAGCCTCATTTCCTGATACTTTTTCATGTGCTCAGTTAGCTACCAAACTGAGCCTGTTACAAGCTGAGTTTGTTCGGCGTTTCTCAGACTTCAGAGCACAGTGGTCTGTTTTTGACATATTTGCCAATCCTTTCACCACCGACGTGTGCACTGCACCCCAACACCTTCAGATGGAGTTAATTGAGCTTCAGAGCGACACTAGTCTGAGAGCAAAGTTCCAGGATGCTGCAATCCAGGACTTTTACCGTCTGCTGCCCCCTGATTCGATGCCACAGCTTCGACATCATGCTGCCCGTGTTTTGTCCATGTTTGGGAGCACCTATCTATGTGAACAGATGTTTTCCATAATGAATCTGAACAAAAACCAGCACAGATCACGCCTTACTGATGACAACCTCCATGCTGTTTTACGGATTGCCTCAGCACAGGACCTCAAACCAGACATTGACACACTAGTAACAGGAAAACGGTGTCAGGCATCTGGACAGAAAACACACAGGAAAGCATTTAAAAAAAATCAATTAAAATATAATAACATGTAATTGAACCAAGAACAAGAATAGTTCAACTCTGTGTGCAATTTAATGATTATGCTTGAATTTTGTTTTGTTTGTTGTTTTCAGAACATGATCAATGAATGGGAGAGACTGAGGGTAGGGATCCACTTGGTGTGTTCAGTGACAGGCAGCATCTCCTCTTCAAAAACCTAAAGCTTGACCAATATAGTTGTTCGCTGAGTCAACTGTTATGTTGTTGTTTTTTGTTGACTACATATTTATATGTAGCTGCAGTTACAGTTATTTAGTGTATGCAGGTTTTATGCATGTATGCAGACAAATTATTTTAATAAAAACTGTAATAAAAATCAGTTGGACGCAAGGCTGTGTTCAGTTACTGTTACATGTGGCCCTTTGAAGACAGCCATTATGCTGATGTGGCCCTCGGTGAAAATGAGTTTGACACCCCTGACCTAGAGGCTGCGGCCAACAACAACATGAGTCGGGTCTTTAGTTAAGCGTCAAGCCCGTAATGGTCCATGCATCAAGACAGCCCTGGTGAAAGCTTCTGATGGCCACCTCTTAACAACTGAAGCAACCTGCCTCGAACGCTGGAAAGAGCACTTGAGCCTCCTGCAGCACGGCTCCATCCCGGCTGATTCCATCACCACAGCCGCTGCAAATGTTGCATCCACCAGCAACGCTTGCAGCACAGACCCTGTCACCCCAGAGGAAGTCAGAGCTGCTCTGAATAAAATCAACAACAGGAAGGCCCCCGGCATCTGTGCCATAACTGCTGAGATGCTGAAATCTGGTGATGACGGCATTGTTAAGTGACTCACCTACATATTCAACCAGGTGTGGGAGACAGAGGCTTCCCAGCGACTGGACCAGAGGGGTCATCCTACCCTTCTGGAAATGCAAGGGTGACAGGCTAGACTGTTGCAACCACAGAGGCATTAACCTTCTCTCCATCCCCAGCAAGCTCTTCACCAGGATCTCACTCACCCGTGCTCTCCCAGCCTTCAGAAGCGTCCGCCGTCCCCAGCAGGCTTCATGCCTAACCGCTCCACAACAGACCACATCTCCACGTTCATCTGCTGACAGAGAAGACCTATGAATTCTGCAAAGACCGACATCTCTACATCGGGTTCACAGATCTGAAGGCTGCCTTTGACACCGTCTGCCATGCTTCACTGTGGAGTATCCTACAGGCCCTTGGAGCACCACCCAAGATCGTCGCACTACTCGAGCTGCTTTACGGTAACGCACAGAGCTGTGTCCGCGTTAACGGCAGAGACTCTGACTGGTTTCCCTTCTCCAGTGGCGTCCGTCAGGGCTGCGTGGCTGCTCCTGACCTCTTCAACTGCATCACTGACCATCTGATGCTCAAGGTCTGTGAGTTTCCCCGGAGTGTCCTTTGGCGACTACCACCTGACTGACCTGGAGTACGCTGACGACACCATTCTGCTCAGCACATCCTACAGCTGAGAGATGCTCTGGGCATATACAGTGAAGAGGCAGGGAAACTTGGCCTCCAAGTGAGCTGGGCTAACACCAAATGTATGTATGTCGGTGATGGGCCGGATCCACCCCCCCTGCAGCTTGGCAATGACATTGTAGAGCCTGTCAAGTACTTTGTGTACCTGGGGTCCATAGTGACCGACAACAGAGACCTAAATCCAGAGATCAAGCGCAGAAGAGCCCTGACAGCAACAGCCCTGCAGTCCCTCTGGCAGCATCTATCATCTCCTGCATGATGAAGCTCCGGATATATAATTCGGCTGCCAGAGTAGATGGCCTCGATAGCAGAGCTCTCCGCACCATCGAAGACATCAGGTGGCCCCGGCAAGTTTCCAACCAGGTGCTCAGAGCTCGCATGCGCCAGCCCAGAGCATCTTGCCTGTCTGCGCAACACCACACCCGCTGGTTCGGTCATGTCCTCCGCCTTCCTGCTGACCATCCCACAAGAGCCTCCAGTTTGATCCAAAGGCAGCAGGCTGGAAACGACCACGAGTCAAGCCCAGCACTCGATGGCTTCATGACGTCATCGCGGGCGACCTCCAACAACTTGGAGTCACCGTGGAGGAGGCAGAGCAGCTGGCCCAAGACCCCAGCACTGGAAAAAACTGGTTTATCTGGTCGGCTCAAAGCACGGGGATGGGACGCCCCCCCTTCTCTGGAGCCCTAAGTAAGTAAGTAAGTAGCCACTGATATGGACAAGAATTTATGAACCTTCAGAACAATTGTTTAATTATTTATTAACAAATTAGATAATTGATGATACTGGATTGGTAATATTTCTCACATTTGTTGAGTGGTGCCCCAAAACTCTCCATAGTCAAAGCCAAACACACAAAGGCCACGTGAGTACTGCTTTAATTCCAATCTGTAATATCAATTCCCCCCTTGAATACTACAACAGAAGGCTGAACACTAATGTGATAAATGGGACTTTAAATGTCCGAGTTAAAGTGTAACTCTGGCACATTTGAAGCTAAAGTCCGTTTTTAGAGGAGGTGGAATTCTGTCAGAAGCCAAAAAACGGCACAGATCAGTGTTTCCTCTGTGGAGATCTGACTGTGTGTGAGTCTGTGAAGGCAACAAACTAGTGTAGTGATGGGGGCAAGTTCTGAACTAGTGTAGTGATGGGGGCAAGTTCTGAACTAGTGTAGTGATGGGGGCAAGTTCTGAACTAGTGTAGTGATGGGGGCAAGTTCTGAACTAGTGTAGTGATGGGGGCAAGTTCTGAACTAGTGTAGTGATGGGGCAAGTTCTGAACTAGTGTAGTGATGGGGCAAGTACTGAACTAGTGTAGTGATGGGGGCAAGTTCTGAACTAGTGTAGTGATGGGGCAAGTGCTGAACTAGTGTAGTGATGGGGCAAGTACTGAACTAGTGTAGTGATGGGGGCAAGTTCTGAACTAGTGTAGTGATGGGGGCAAGTTCTGAACTAGTGTAGTGATGGGGCAAGTTCTGAACTAGTGTAGTGATGGGGCAAGTTCTGAACTAGTGTATTGATGGGGGCAACTTCTGAACTAGTGTAGTGATGGGGGCAAGTGCTGAACTAGTGTAGTGATGGGGGCAACTTCTGAACTAGTGTAGTGATGGGGCAAGTACTGAACTAGTGTAGTGATGGGGGCAACTTCTGAACTAGTGTCGTGATGGGGGCAAGTTCCGAACGAGTGTAGTGATGGGGGCAAGTTCTGAACTAGTGTAGGGATGGGGGCAAGTTCTGAACTAGTGTAGTGATGGGGTAAGTTCTGAACTAGTGTAGTGATGGGGGCAAGTTCTGAACTAGTGTAGTGATGGGGGCAAGTACTGAACTAGTGTAGTGATGGGGGAAAGTTGTGAACTAGTGTAGATATGGGGCAAGTCCTGAACTAGTGTAGTGCTGGGGGCAAGTTCTGAACTAGTGTAGTGATGGGGTAAGTTCTGAACTAGTGTAGTGATGGGGGCAAGTTCTGAACTAGTGTAGTGATGGGGCAAGTTCTGAACTAGTGTAGTGATGGGGCAAGTACTGAACTAGTGTAGTGATGGGGGCAACTTCTGACCTAGTGTCGTGATGGGGGCAAGTACTGAACTAGTGTAGTGATGGGGGCAACTTCTGAACTAGTGTAGTGATGGGGCAAGTTCTGAACTAGTGTAGTGATGGGGAAAGTACTGAACAAGTGTAGTGATGGGGGCAACTTCTGAACTAGTGTAGTGATGGGGGCAAGTACTGAACTAGTGTAGTGATGGGGGCAACTTCTGAACTAGTGTATTGATGGGGCAAGTACTGAAATAGGGTAGTGATGGGGGCAACTTCTGAACTAGTGTAGTGATGGGGGCAAGTGCTGAACTAGTGTAGTGATGGGGGCAAGTTCTGAACTAGTGTAGTGATGGGGCAAGTTCTGAACTAGTGTAGTGATGGGGGCAAGTTCTGAACTAGTGTAGTGATGGGGGCAAGTACTGAACTAGTGTAGTGATGGGGCAAGTTCTGAACTAGTGTAGTGATGGGGCAAGTTCTGAACTAGTGTAGTGATGGGGGCAAGTTCTGAACTAGTGTAGTGATGGGGCAAGTACTGAACTAGTGTAGTGATGGGGGCAACTTCTGAACTAGTGTAGTGATGGGGGCAAGTTCTGAACTAGTGTAGTGATGGGGGCAAGTTCTGAACTAGTGTAGTGATGGGGGCAAGTTCTGAACTAGTGTAGTGATGGGGCAAGTTCTGAACTAGTGTAGTGATGGGGTAAGTTCTGAACTAGTGTAGTGATGGGGGCAAGTTCTGAACTAGTGTAGTGATGGGGCAAGTACTGAACTAGTGTAGTGATGGGGGCAAGTTTTGAACTAGTGTAGTGATGGGGCAAGTCCTGAACTAGTGTAGTGATGGGGGCAAGTTCTGAACTAGTGTAGTGATGGGGCAAGTCCTGAACTAGTGTAGTGATGGGGCGAGTTGAGTACTAGTGTAGTGATGGGGGCAACTTCTGAACTAGTGTAGTGATGGGGGCAAGTTCTGATCTAGTGCAGGGTTGGGGGCAACTTCTGAGCTAGTGTAGTGATGGGGGCAAGTTCTGAACTAGTGTAGTGATGGGGGCAAGTTCTGAGCTAGTGTAGTGATGGGGGCAAGTACTGAACTAGTGTAGTGATGGGGGCAAGTTCTGAACTAGTGTAGTGATGGGGCAAGTTCTGAACTAGTGTAGTGATGGGGCAAGTACTGAACTAGTGTAGTGATGGGGGCAAGTTCTGAACTAGTGTAGTGATGGGGCAAGTTCTGAACTAGTGTAGTGAGTGATGGGGCAAGTACTGAACTAGTGTAGTGATGGGGGCAAGTTCTGAACTAGTGTAGTGATGGGGCAAGTCCTGAACTAGTGTAGTGATGGGGCAAGTACTGATCTAGTGTAGTGATGGGGGCAACTTCTGAACTAGTGTAGTGATGGGGGCAAGTACTGAACTAGTGTAGTGATGGGGGCAACTTCTGAACTAGTGTAGTGATGGGGCAAGTACTGAACTAGTGTTGTGCTGGGGGGAACTTCTGAACTAGTGTAGTGATGGGGGCAAGTGCTGAACTAGTGTAGTGATGGGGGCAAGTTCTGAACTAGTGTAGTGATGGGGGCAAGTTCTGAACTAGTGCAGTGATGGGGGCAAGTTCTGAACTAGTGCAGTGATGGGGGCAAGTTCTGAACTAGTGTAGTGATGGGGGCAAGTTCTGAACTAGTGTAGTGATGGGGCAAGTTCTGAACTAGTGTAGTGATGGGGGTAAGTTCTGAACTAGTGTAGTGATGGGGGCAAGTTCTGAACTAGTGTAGTGATGGGGGCAAGTTCTGAACTAGTGTAGTGATGGGGCAAGTTCTGAACTAGTGTAGTGATGGGGGCAAGTTCTGAACTAGTGTAGTGATGGGGCAAGTTCTGAACTAGTGTAGTGATGGGGGCAAGTTCTGAACTAGTGTAGTGATGGGGGCAAGTTCTGAACTAGTGTAGTGATGGGGGCAAGTTCTGAACTAGTGTAGTGATGGGGGCAAGTTCTGAACTAGTGTAGTGATGGGGGCAAGTTCTGAACTAGTGTAGTGATGGGGCAAGTTCTGAACTAGTGTAGTGATGGGGGCAAGTTCTGAACTAGTGTAGTGATGGGGGCAAGTTCTTCACTTTCACGTAAAACTCCAATTTGCTTCAGACTGAAGAAGCTTAACTCCACTTTAACCCATCAGACACAAACTGGACCTGAGCACTGAAGCCTTTAGGTTCAGGTGATGGAGTCTGTGGAGATGTTTGTGACCTCAGACTGTTCTCTGATTGGTTCTTCTGCAGGAGGCAGCAGCCAATCAAAATGCTCCGATGCCGGCGCCGCTCTTCCTGCGGTAAGTTTATTCTGCTGTTTTGTCCGGTAAAAAATCCTTTTCAGTTTGTCTCCGTCAGCTGAGCAGAAAACTGTGAATATCTGAAGAACCAGAATCACACAAACAAAACTTTTTGCAGCACAAACAAAACTTTTTGCAGCACAAACGAAACTTTTTGCAGCACAAACGAAACTTTTTGCAGCAGAAACGAAACTTTTTGCAGCAGAAACGAAACTTTTTGCGGCACAAACGAAACTTTTTGCAGCACAAACGATTGTCACAGTTTTTGTGCAGGTTTGAGTTCGATGGGCGACTTCAGGCAGGTCCGGTTGGGTCGCGGGGGCAGCAGTTCACCGTCCTCTGCTGACCCTCTGCGGGGGGTAGGGTTGCAAAATTCCGGGAATGGGTTGGGAACTTTCCATGGGAATTTTCGGGAATTACGAGGAACAAATTGGGAATTCTCCAAGTTGAATGTTGGGAGCATGAGTAAAGTTGGCAGAAAAAAGTGCAGCACAATATTGTCGGCGAGTGTTGGTGCAGCAGACAGATCTGTGTGAGGAAAGTCGTGTGTCGCTGCTGTTCTTCACTCATATGGACAAAGACGCTGTTTTCTGAAGAGCCACTGAAGCATTTTGTGTCTCTGTCACTGCACAAGAACTTCAGAATTCTGCAGAGGCACAACTGCTTTTCTGAGCAACAACAACAAACACAGACACTGAGAGCAACAGGACACCGAAGGACGACACAAAGTCGAGTCAGTTTGGAGGATTTATGAAGTGGACCATATTTGATCTGTGGTGTTCAAGCAGAAATGAAAAAGTAAAGTGGAATAAAATAAATCTAGTGCTGGTTCACTTGCAAATGAGGCTTGGGCCACGTGGCTGAAGTCGTGGCTTCTGATGCTGGTGAGTGGAAAAATGTGCTCGTGCTTAACGGGAAACCAGACGTGCTCAATGTGATTTCTGTGGACTGGAAAGAAGAACGAGCAAAAATAAGACTTGAGAAACTGGAAAGAACTGGAAAGAACTGGAAAGAACTGGAAAGAACTGGAAATAAGGCTTTGAGTTTTTGAGACCAGTTCAATAAAAGAAATAAGCCGAAGTTAATAAAGTCCGAGTCGTGTGTTAATTATCTCCTTTTGAAATAACGTCTGCTGATGACAAAATAAAATGTTTATATTTTTGTTACAATAATTCCCCTAAATTCCTGTTGCCAAAGTTACCAATTTGAAAATTCCCAAAATTCCCACACCAAAGTTTCCATGGACATTTTCTGGGAACTTTCTGGTAATTTTCCAGCCCTTTGCAGCCCGAGCGGGTGGTGAGCCCACAGGAGACGTTTATTTATTGATGTAAACTCTTCATACGTATTTCACGGCGTATTTCCCAGAGCTGCAGGCGAGAAAAACAACGGCGACGTTAAAAAAGCGCCGACTTTAATCCGACTCTGTTCTGCTCAGATCCTCTTTGGTTTTTCTCTTCTCTCAGTTTGTTTCTTGTGGTTCTGCGGCTGCGTCGGGTTCTGTTCTCGTTTCTGCCGCTCGTTATTTAGACGACGATATTTAACCAAATAATGAAGGTTTTGAGGAGAAATGTGATGTGGAGAAGTTCCTGCACAGATCATAATGGATCAAAGAAATTATTTAAAAATTCATTTCTGTTTCTGTTGTGACGAAGAAATGAAAAAGTGATTTACAAAACGCCTCTGAAATAAAAGCAGCTTCAGTCCCTGCAGGACCAGGACCAGGACCGGGACCGGGACCGGGACCAGGACCAGGACCAGGACCAGGACCAGGACCAGGACCAGGACCAGGACCAGGACCAAGACCAAGACCAAGACCAAGACCAGGAGTCGGACCAAGAGCCGGACCAGGACCAGGAGCCGGACCAGGACCAGGAGCCGGACCAGGACCAGGAGCCGGACCAGGACCAGGACCAGGACCAGGAGCCGGACCAGGACCAGGAGCCGGACCAGGACCAGGACCAGGACCAGGACCAGGAGCCGGACCAGGACCAGGAGCCGGACCAGGAGCCGGACCAGGACCTGGACCAGGAGCCGGACCAGGACCAGGACCAGGACCAGGACCAGGACCAGGACCAGGCCCAGGTCTGGACTAGAACGATCCGGTTGGTTGTTGCTGGTCACATGGGTCACGTAACAACGCGCCCTTCAAAATAAGAGTCGAAAGACATTTTCAAACGTGATTAACCAATGAATTATACATATTTTTAACTGAAATAAAATATCGCAGAGGTTTTGAATGAATATTTAACCAATTGCACGTCTTTATGGACTTTTTATTCCATTTATGTGCTGCTGTTTTTATTCTCCTGCTTTTACTTTGATGATGACGGTTAATCTGGGTTATTCGTGCGTGACTGAAATAAACAAACTGTATAAAACACACGTCAGTCTGGACTCGAGCAGAACTTTTGGGGCGACGGCGTCTTGAAGAAAATAAACGATTGTTCAAACTTGGCTCTAACTCAGCTCCACTGTGTGTGAACGAGGGAAAAGGGCAGAAGAATCGGCCCATTTTGCTCATGTTTCTGCTGCTCTTCTGCCCTCAGATTTGCCCGTCAGGCTCAGAGCCGCTGTCAGCAGAACCTCTCAGTCCAAACCCAGGACCAACGAGTCCGAACCACACGGACCATCTCACCTGGGACTGAACTACTGCTCCGAGACCACACAGAGCCGGGTAAGACCAGGACTGGACCAGGACTGGACCAGGACTGGACCAGGACTGGACCAGGACTGGACCAGGACTAGACCAGGACTGGACCAGGACTAGACCAGGACTGGACCAGGACTGGACCAGGACTGGACCAGGACTGGACCAGGACTGGACCAGGACTGGACCAGGACCAGGACTAAACCAGGACTAAAGCAGGACTGGACCAGGACTGGACCAGGACTGGACCAGGACTGGACCAGGAACCAGGAACCAGGACCAGGAACCAGGACTGGACCAGGACTGGACCAGGAACCAGGACCAGGACTGGACCAGGACTGGACCAGGAACCAGGACTGTACCAGGACTGGACCAGGACTGGACCAGGAACCAGGACCAGGACCAGGACCAGGACTGGACCAGGACTGGACTAGGACTGAACCAGAACTAGACCAGGACTGGACCAGAACTGGACCAGGACTAGACCAGGACTAGACCAGGACTAGACCAGGACTGAACCAGAACTAGACCAGGACTGGACCAGGACTGGACCAGGACTGGACCAGGACCAGACCAGGACTGAACCAGAACTAGACCAGGACTGAAGCTTTTCCTAAATGTGCCGTGTTTGGTGTAAGAGAAGAACAGACGAGACACTGAGGAGCACATGAGCTCGTCCTGCAGGGGGCGCTAGGACCTCCTCACCTACAACAGAGACACAGAACTGAACCCCCTCCTCAGTCCAAAGCCCAAGAACAGAGGCTCAGTGAAGGAGGCGCTGAAGGTGTGGAGGTGGAACAGACTTTTTCCAAAGACCAGAAAGAAAGACAGAGCTCCAGCCTCAGAGTCCAGGAACACACCCACAATGAAGGAGGAGGAGGAGAGGAGTTTATACTGAATCCTCTTAAGAAGTGAAAACACATCAGGCCTTTTTGTCTCATTGTGTAAAAAAGAGAATTCTCCTCTCTGGATCCTCATCGTCCAGGACTGATCATTGTGTCCAAACCCACACTCCAAACCGTCTCCTCTTCTTCTGATTCCTCTGTAACTCACGGCTACATCAACATTCCCCCTGCACAGCACCTCCCAGTAACAGCGCCCCCTGAGGCCGGAGGAGCCCAGGACCTGAGGCCAGTCTGTGAATCTGTCCTCATGAAGAGGAGGAGGAGGAGGAGGAGGAGATAATGTCACAGTCCGTTTGTCCTCAGACACTGTGAGTTCTTCGTGTGCCGTGTTTGGATCCAGGGTGAGCTCACAATAATCTGAAACAAACACAACAATCAGGACTAAAGTTGTAAAGAGTTTGTCCTGAAAGAGCGACTGAGGTAAACTTCACATTATTCTCATGTTTTCTAATGTTTCTATCAAGAGGAAGAACAGGAAACACTTGAGTGTTTTTATTCTAACGTCCTGATGAGTTGGATCCATTTTCCTGTCGTTTGAAATGGCGTCTGTGTAAATAAATGAGAACAGATCATTGGATCATTTCTGTTGTAAGACGCTCGTCTTGGCTCATGTCGGGCTCCAAAATCCTCTTTGTTTAGTTCAGTTCAAACCCTCATCAGTGTTTTCAACGCTTCAAATCCTCTTCAAAAGTTCTCGTGCACTTTGAAAATGTGTGATTTTTGTGGAGCTGCAGCTCGTCTCGTCCCTAAATGTGTTCACAAGTTCTTTGGAATAAATAAATCCAGATCTGCCCAGACACGTGTCAGTCCCACAAGTGAAGCTCGACCCATTCAAATAATACTCACATTTTCTGAGACCTGGAACCATCCAGCGCTTTCCAGAAGGATCCAACCTGGAACACACAAGTCCAGTTTAGACCAGACCAGAGACCAGACCAGAGACCAGACCAGAGACCAGACCAGAGACCAGACCAGACCAGAGACCAGACCAGAGACCAGAGACCAGACCAGAGACCAGACCAGAGACCAGACCAGAGACCAGACCAGACCAGAGACCAGACCAGAGACCAGACCAGAGACCAGACCAGAGACCAGACCAGAGACCAGAGACCAGAGACCAGAGACCAGAGACCAGACCAGAGACCAGACCAGAGACCAGACCAGAGACCAGACCAGAGACCAGAGACCAGAGACCAGACCAGAGACCAGACCAGAGACCAGACCAGAGACCAGACCAGAGACCAGACCAGAGACCAGACCAGAGACCAGACCAGAGACCAGAGACCAGACCAGAGACCAGAGACCAGAGACCAGAGACCCGATACCAGACCACAGACCAGAGACCAGAGCAACCAGACCAGAGACCAGACCAGAGACCAGAGACCAGAGACCAGACCAGAGACCAGACCAGAGACCAGAGCAGAGACCAGAGACCAGACCAGAGACAACAGACCAGACAAGAGACAAAAGACCAGAGACCAGACCAGAGACCAGACCACAGACCAGACAAGAGACCAGAGACCAGACCAGAGACCAGACCAGAGACCAGAGACCAGACCAGAGACCAGTGACCAGAGACCAGACCAGAGACCAGACCAGAGACCAGAGACCAGAGACCAGAGACCAGAGACCAGAGACCTGAGACCAGACCAGAGACCAGAGACCAGAGACCAGAGACCAGAGACCAGAGAACTGAGACCTGAGACCAGAGGCCAGACCAGAGACCAGAAACCAGACCAGAGACCAGACCAGAGACCAGACCAGAGACCAGACCACAGACCAGAGACCAGACCTGAGACCAGAGACCAGAGACCAGAGACCAGACCAGAGACCAGACCAGAGACCAGAGACCAGAGACCAGACCTGAGACGACAGACCAGACCTGAGACCAGACCAGAGACCAGAGACCAGAGACCAGACCTGAGACCAGAGACCAGACCAGAGACCAGAGACCAGACCAGAGACCAGAGACCAGACCAGAGACCAGAGACCAGACCAGAGACCAGAAACCAGACCAGAGACCAGAGATCAGACCAGAGACCAGAGACCAGACCAGAGACCAGAGACCAGAGACCAGAGACCAGAGACCAGACCAGAGACCAGACCAGAGACCAGAGACCAGACCAGAGACCAGACCAGAGACCAGAGACCAGAGACCAGAGACCAGACCCGAGACCAGACCCGAGACCAGACCCGAGACCAGACCCGAGACCAGAACCGAGACCGGGACCAGACCAGAGACCGGGACCAGACCAGAGACCAGGACCAGACCAGAGACCAGACCAGGGACCAGACCAGAGACCAGACCAGGGACCAGACCAGAGACCAGACCAGGGACCAGACCAGAGACCAGAGACCAGACCAGAGACCAGAGACCAGACCGGAGACCAGACCGGAGACCAGACCAGAGACCAGACCAGAGACCAGACCAGAGACCAGAGACCAGAGACCAGACCAGACTCTCACCTGACGGTCAGCAGGGGCGCTGGTCCTGCAGAGCGGTCAGGAGCTCTGCTGAGGCTCTTGGATGGTTGTAGCTCAGGTCGAAGTGTCTCAGGTGGGAGGAGGCGGAGCTCAGAGCTGAGGCCAGAGCAGCTCCGCCCCTTTGTGAGACCAGACACCCATACAGCCTAAAGACACAGATTACACTCATGTGAACACAAGGGGGCAGCATTACACTCATGTGAACACAAGGGGGCAGCATTACACTCATGTGAACACAAGGGGGCAGCATTACACTCATGTGAACACAAGGGGCAGCATTACACTCATGTGAACACAAGGGGGCAGCATTACACTCATGTGAACACATGAGGTGTTTATTCATATTGATTTAAAAACGTCCTAATTTAGACTTTTAGATCGTTTTTAAGTATTTATCAAAGAAAACGCTCCTGAGATGAAATGTGCATTTATTTAAGTCTGGAAAACACATTTGAAGCCAAATAAACAGGAGAGTTTGACACTGGTGAGACGTGAGACGAGGCTGATCTGGATCTGCACTCGGACGCAGCGATACAGGTTTCCCTCCATTCGATATGTGTCTCCATACACGGGGCACGATATCGATTCCATTTCTCCTGGATTTTTCTGCTCCTCAGTTTAATATAATCCCACTGTGAGATTAAGAATCAGGATCATTACACACGACGCCTGACAGTAGAACTGCTGTAAAGTTGAGTTTATATGTGACGTGTTTTAGTTCAGTTCAGATTTACAGCTCAGAGTTTGGATTCAGTGGAAATAAGAACAGAACTTTCTCAGCCTGTTGTATATTTTAGAATATCCCAGTCGACTCTGAACACAGACTGCAGTGGAGCTGCACTATCGCACTTTTCCTGCACACGTTTTCTGAGTGAAAGAGTGTGAGACTGTGTATCTGGAGGCGTCGCGTGTGCGTGTACGAGCGCCTTTGATTAAAGCCCCTGTGAAGCCAAAAGTGATTCTAGAGGATTTAAAGTTCATATCTTTGTCTTTTCTGCAAAGGGGACCTCACAGTGATGCAGTGTGAGGGCCGAGGGGCAGAGTGCATCATGGGAGCGTCTGACCTGAGCGTCTCCAGTCTGCAGGGGGCGCTCTTCAGTCCAGCACACAGCAGCTCCACTCCTGAGTCCTGGAGGTCGTTGTGACTGAGATCCAAGTGTGTGAGACTGGAGGAGCTGAGGACTGAGGCCAGAGGAGCACAGCTGAGCTCCGTCAGGTTACAGCAGGACAGACTGAGGACAGAGAGGGACATTAGAGCACAGAGCAGAGGGCGGCTCAGACAAACACCAAAACTCTGGGCCATCTCCACCATAAGACCAGTGCATTTTATGGACAATGGGGAAACCTGTGAGGAGCAGTGGACCATCTCCAGACCTGGAGCTCGTCTTACTCTCCACTTCACTCCACACTTTACGTGTTTCATGTTTTTATGTGTCATGTGTGAAAGTGTGAAAGTGAAGCCAGACACGTGACTTCACTGTAAAGTCATTTCCCCACCAGGACAAATAGTTTTCATCTGCCTGTTCTTAAGTCTGAGCCTCTGCAGAGCCTCTACACTCAGTGTCGCTGTCGGCTTTGGCCGTAGCATTAGCCACGATCTGTCAGACTCCCCTCACAACTCAGAGGAAAATCAGCTGCAGTTAGATCACCATTTTACACATTTCACACCATCCCCAAAGAAATCCCCAAATCCATCTGGACTCATCAGGAGTGATATGATAAGGCCCTGTCCTAACAGCCTTCTCGCTGTGAGCTGAGTGCAGCCACCATGAGTCTGGACTCACATGGCTTTGGTGGAGGCCTTGACGACCGGCAGCAGATTCAGCAGAGCCTTCTCTGAACGACTGTATTTCCTCAGGTCAAACTCCTCCAGGTGTGAGTCTGAGGACAGTAAGAGGAAGGACAGAGCCGACCACTGAGCAGGAGACAGTTCATCTGCCTCCAGACGTCCTTCTCTCATGTTCTTCTGTATCTCCTGCACCAGACTGTGGTCGTTCAGCTCGTTCAGACAGTGGAACAGGTTCAGACTTCTCTCTGCAGACGCACCCTCTTCATTCAGCTTCTGTTTGATGTACTTTACTGTCTCCTGATTGGTCCGTTCACTTCCTGTGTGAGTCAGCAAACCCTGCAGCAGCCTCTGATTGGTCGGCAGAGACAGCCCCAGGAGGAAGCGCAGGAACAGGTCCAGGTGTCCGTTTGGACTCTGTAAGGCCTGGTCCACAGCAGAGCGGTAGAAGGACTCAGGACTTGTTTGTCTTGTTTGAACAGGTTTAAAAAGATTAAATAGGGATGATAATGTGTGTGTCTGTGTCTCCAGCAGGTTCTTTCCAGAGCTGTAGAAGGTCTGATGGACGTGAAGAGCAGCCAGAAACTCCTGCACACTCAGATGGATGAAGCAGTAGACCTTGTCCTGGTACAGGCCTGGCTCCTCTCTAAAGACCTGTGTGAACACTCCGGAGTAAACTGAGGCCGCTGCAGCGTCCAGCCCACACTCGCTCAGTTTACTCTCGTAGAAGATCAGGTTTCCTTTCTGCAGCTGCTCAAAGGCCACTTTTCCCAGAGACTTCACCATCTCCCTGGTCTCTGGAGTCCAGTGAAGGTCCTCCCCTGATCCCTGGTGATACTTGATGTTCTTGACTTTGGCCTGCACCACCAGGAAGTGGACGTACATCTGTGTGAGAGTCCGGGGCAGCTCTGGTTCCTCTGTTTGTTCCAGAAGCTTCTGTAGAACTGTGGAGAGGATCCAGCAGAAGACCGGGATGCTGCACATGATGTGGAGGCTGCGGATGCTCTTGATGTGGGAGATGACGGCTGTGGCCTGGTCTGTGAACCTCTTCCTGAAGTACTGCTCCTTCTGCGGGTCGGCGAACCCTCGCACCTCTGTCACCATGGAGACGCACCATGCAGGGATCTGATTGGCCGCGGCGGGTCGTGTGGTTATCCAGAGGCGAGCGGAGGGAAGCAGCCTCCCCCTGATGAGGTTCACCAGCAGCACGTGCACTGAGGCCGACTCTGTGGGGTCGCTCCAGGACCCGGGTTCGGCTGAAGTCCAGAGGAAGTCTGCACTCGTCCAGACCATCAAAGATGAAGAGCACCTGGAGCTGTTGGAGGCTGCACAGACCTTTGGATGGACTGAAGAAGTGGTGCAGCAGCTGCACCAGGCTGAACCGTGAGTCTCTGAGCACATTGAGCTCTCTGAAAGTGAACGGGAACAGCAGCTGGAGCTCCTGGTGGGCCCGGCCTTCAGCCCAGTCCAGACTGACCTTCTGGAGTCAGCACTGTTTTCCCCACGCCGGCCACGCCCTTCGTCAGCACCGTTCTGATTGGTGGCTGTGTCTCTGTGGTCATTGGCTCCTGTGTGGTCAGCTCTCCTCTGATTGGTCTGTGTGTGGGGACTTTAAACAGCTCTTCACACTTGATGGTCTCTGCAGTGACTGCTTTTGTGGCTGTGGTCTCCATGTGTCTGGCCTCATGTTGCTCTGTGGACTCTCCCTCTGTGATGTACAGCTCTGTGTAGATCTGCTTCAGTTCACATGAGTTTCCTTCTTTGGCGATGCCCTCACACACACGGCTGAACTTCTGGACCAGGCCTCTCTTCACTTCTCTCTGAACCTTCGAATAGTGACCTGGAAAAAGAGAAATGTGCATAAGAAGTGGAACTCGGACACTCTGGGTTTAGTTTCTGTTAAGTCGGGATAAGTTAAACCCAAACACTTTGCAAATCCTCATCAGCCAATCACAAAGCATTTCTTTACTGCAGCCGTGCACGTCTCACTGACTTCATAAATATGTTTCCAACAGGAGCTTTGTGCTTCAGCTGAGCATCCTCTTCATTCCAACAGAAGAAGGCTGCACAGCTGCAGTTGTGGCTCCAGGGGGCGCTCAGCCCCTCTCTTCCCCTGACTGTCAGACACAGGTACAGAGTCCTGCTGCCTCTTGTCCACTGTCGGCTGCTGCGCCGTGACTAAACCTGATCTCTAAAGGGATCACCGCTGGGTGTCTGGCCACACGCTGCTTTCAGGACAGAACTTCACGCTCTGAGGGACGATGGACACAAACACGACACAAATGTTTGATTGAGGTGAGCTCCACTTTAAAGCAGCTCCAGTGTGAGGAGCTGCCACACACCGACCCTCAGAGCTCTGGACCCTCACACCATCTCACACTTCTTACTGGGCTGCAGACGCTGGGCCAGATGCTCCTGGTCCATCCTCTTCCAGGAAGTCCAGGGCGATGTTCAGGACCGCCTCTCTGCTCGGCTCCTCCCCTCACTCTCAGAGCATTCTGGGTCATCTGAGGCCAGGAGCCTGTGGAGCCTCTGCAGCTCCTGCTGGACAAAAGCCACGACCTGCTCCTCCAGACGCTGAAACACACATGTGGAGTTTACAGGCTTCATGGAGACATGAACTTCCACACAAACACAAACACCTCCGTGAGCTCCGTCTGTGGGGACGTTCTGGTACAGACCTGGAAAACAGAGTCCAGCTCACAGTCTCCTCTGGGGCCCTCTGCGCTCTCCTCTCTGTGGGACAAACAGAACAATGACCCCTGAACTCACACACTGTACAAAGAAGTGGACTGAGGGAGTGTGACGTCCCCACACTGTTTGGCTCCAAATGAAGCTCACTGAGGCTAGCAGTTCTATCAGCTAATCTGGAACCAGGGACCATATGTGGAAATCTGAGCCCGAGTATCATAGCAACCAAAGAGCCAATCAGGAGCAGCGGTATTAAAGGTAACGCCTCTGCGAAGCTGTCAATCAAACCTGTTGCTAACGCTAGTGGGAGGGGCCTCGGGGAAAGAAGGCGCCTGATTGGTCTGTTATTAATGTTCAGATTAGAGACAAAATGTTGAAGTCCAAACCCGAGGATCATGAAGAGCAGGTTCAGACCTGCAGCAGGACTCTGGACCAGTGGACTCACTCTGCCTCTGCAGCAGATCAGAGTGTGGAGGAAAACTACTTTCTCCAGATAAACTCAGACAAGAAGACACAGGTCAGAGTGTTTGGCCACAGAAACACAGAGACAGAGTCAGCGTCACCTCCAGTGTCTCTAAAACCTGCAAATCAGGTGAGAAATCTCAGGGTAATAATGGACTCAGACTTGAACTTTAACAGTCACATCAAATCAAGAACATCTGCACCTTTTACCATCTAAAAACACCAGAAATCTCAGGTCTACTGCAGACGTCACATTAACCCAATATTCTCTGTCACTGACACCATTTTTGAAATGTTGACGGAAAACCTGAAGGCGTCTGTCATTTTGACACTGAGGGAGACAAACCATAAATTTAAGTCCTTCACACTGGGGATGGGCGTTCGATTACATTTTCTTCATCGATCAGCGGAAGAATTAACGATTGATTTTCAATTAATCATTAACATTTTTCTATTAAAACGATCATCATTATTATTACTATTCCTAATCTGCATGAATAAACTCAACTTTACACCATCTAAACCATCAGCACTACAGATGCATCAGAGTGAGATCAGAATGTGTTTAACACAGCTTTAAACATCTGTTTGTTTTACACAAACTAAACTTAAAACCTCATGACTCATTTGCATAAACTGTAAACGCTGAAAAAAAGCAGCCCTTTCCTTATGCTGCTGCTTCAGCTTCTGTGGGACTAAAGGACTCGACTCAGTGAATATGAGTGTTCTCTCTGTGACTCAGTGAATGAGTGTTCTCTCTGTGACTCAGTGAATATGAGTGTTCTCTCTGTGACTCAGTGAATATGAGTGTTCTTTCTGTGACTCAGTGAATATGAGTGTTCTCTCTGTGACTCAGTGAATATGAGTGTTCTCTCTGTGACTCAGTGAATATGAGTGTTCTCTCTGTGACTCAGTGAATATGAGTGTTCTCTCTGTGACTCAGTGAATATGAGTGTTCTCTCTGACTCAGTGAATATGAGTGTTCTCTCTGTGACTCAGTGAATATGAGTGTTCTCTCTGTGACTCAGTGAATATGAGTGTTCTCTCTGTGACTCAGTGAATATGAGTGTTCTCCCTGTGACTCAGTGAATATGAGTGTTCTCTCTGTGACTCAGTGAATATGAGTGTTCTCTCTGTGACAGAGGATGTTCTGTGCATGTGTTGTGTTGGAGATTCTGCGTAAACCTGCACCAGGACCAAACCGGGACACTCAAAAACCCGATCATACCGGGACACTGACACCGTGTTCAGTGGGAGGGTGAAGTAATGGTTCAAAATGACAATGAATCAATGAAAACACAAGTTATTAAATCTGTCTTTTCATGATCATATCGGCCCATATTATCATTACCATTTTAAAATAGAATGACTGATAATAATAGTGGATGATGGAATTTTAGGATAAAGTCTAATGCAGCCTCTGGTCGACTGTCTAAAGACGACCTGGAGAAACTTCTCCTGCGTTTGTCTCCAGGAGGTTAGATCCTGGAACGACCTCTCAGAACATCCAGAACATCAGAACGCCCTGGTTTAGTCCTGGTTTAGACCTGGTTTAGTCCTGGTTTAGACCTGGTTTAGTCCTGGTTTAGCCCTGGTTTAGCCCTGGTTTAGCCCTGGTTTAGCCCTGGTTCAGTCCTGGTTCAGACCTGGTTCAGACCTGCTTTAGTCCTGGTTTAGTCCTGGTTTAGTCCTGGTTTAGTCCTGGTTTAGTCCTGGTTTAGCCCTGGTTTAGCCCTGGTTTAGTCCTGGTTTAGCCCTGGTTTAGCCCTGGTTTAGCCCTGGTTTAGTCCTGGTTCAGTCCTGGTTCAGTCCTGGTTCAGCCCTGGTTCAGCCCTGGTTTAGTCCTGGTTTAGTCCTGGTTTAGTCCTGGTTTAGTCCTGGTTTAGTCCTGGTTTAGTCCTGGTTTAGCCCTGGTTTAGTCCTGGTTTAGTCCTGGTTTAGTCCTGGTTTAGTCCTGGTTTAGCCCTGGTTTTTTTACTGGTTTAGTCCTGCTTTAGTCCTGGTTTAGCCCTGGTTTAGCCCTGGTTTAGCCTTGGTTTAGCCCTTGTTTAGCCCTGGTTTAGTCCTGGTTTAGTCCTGCTTTAGTCCTGCTTTAGTCCTGCTTTAGTCCTGGTTGAGTCCTGGTTTAGTCCTGGTTTAGTCCAGACTCACACAGTTCTGTTCAGCTGCGTCTGACTCAAAGGTTTTTACTTTTCATTCCTCTTCTCTTCTCTTTTAACCTCTCTCTCTTTTGTATTTTATAATGATTATTTATGTTTTGATTTGTTTGTATTGTGATTTTAATGTATTTCTTATTCTGTAAATTCTTCTTCTGAATTGTGCTGTACAAATAAACTTCGCCTTCAGACCAACATCCTCAGGTCAGAGTGAGGAGCCCGACAGCAGCAGGTGCAGAGGAGCCACGACTCTTAGGTTCTTTAGGTTCTTACTCTGACTCTGGGCCTGGTTCATTAAACTCTGGAGGTAGAAACTTGGAGCAGTCGCTCTTTAAGTCCAGGTGGTGGCGCCGTCTGTAAAACATGAGCACAGTTAGACTTTCTGACAGGCAGAGGGAGTCCTGTTACACTGCAGGACAAACAGAATGTGGAGTGGACTAATATGTCCTTAAATGAGTCCAACATGAGACTATAACATGTCGTAGTGAGTCTGTCACAGTCCAGAGGCCTGAGCTCTCAAACTGATCCTGGATACGTTTGTTTCTCTCAGGAGAAGAAAGAACTTCTGTGGCTGATTATTGCTTCATTCTGATGTTGGAGCTCAGGGTTTTAATGATGCACTTTATTTCAAACAGGTTTATCTCAGTATTTCTCAGGAGGAAAATCTGGAGCTGTGAAATGTGTGACAGGCCGACCCCGACTGTGAGAGGGACTGAAGCTCTGAGCTCTGAGGAGAAGGTGTCGTGGTCTTACTCAGTCTCTGCTCCTGGTTCTTTAAATGCTAGAGGATGATTCATGGAGCGGTCACTCTTTAAGGACAGAACTTCAGGTCTGTTCCTGAAAAACAGGAGTCACAGCGGCTCTTAAGCTGCTGCTGCTTCACTGATCATGAAAGGTTCATTTGAACAGTGCACTCACCCTGGATCAGTGCTGCCCCTGGAGGCTCCTTCACAGAGTCACTCATCATGGACCTGAGGAAGAGCACAGAAAACAGTGGACAGTGAGTGAGCACGTTTCCCCACACAAAGCTCCAACAGCAGCTGAACGAGCCATTCACAGAAGAATCGTGACGTCCCAAGAGAAGCAGAACTTTAGAACAGCTCACACACTTTTACAGAACGCATCATATGGTTCAAAGGACCATCTGCTCTGACACGTCTGTCATTAGATCTGCTTTTTCACTCTTCCTTTAAAGGAATCTAACTTTTTAGTCCCTGTGGAGAATAAATCCCTCCTCATGAGGACGGCTCAGTGGAATTCTGTGACACTGGAGGGAACACGTTTGGAGAGGACTTCAGAAAAACGGAGAAAAACAAATGAAAAAGAAGAAGAGGAGCCAAAGCTGAGGCGTTTCAGTCCAGGATAAAGCTCACACAGTCCAACGGTTCTAAAGGCTGAATTTAACTCTCAGCAGATCTGACGAGTTTCCTCCATTTTGCTGCTGCGCATTTTCAGATAGTTTCACTTTCACTTTGCGGCCGCTCCTGCTAAAAACACACACGTCTGAAACCGGATTAAACCAGAACTAAACCAGGAATAAGCCCCAAGGTCAAAGCTACAGTGATAAATAAAGAAAACACTGCAGCGAGGGACGAGCTAAACGGGACTGAGAGTAAACCAGGACTAAAGCTTTTAAGCTACGGTGTCGCCTCAAAACTCACAATTTGACTGAAAACGGGACAAAAATGATCGTGACAGGAGAAAAAGCGCTGTGGACGATACTCACGCGAGTGGAGATGCTTCCTGCTGTGAGCTCTCAGTCCGGGGCCGTTTTTGTGCTCTTTAAAAGTGGATAAAGTGGAATCAGAGCGGAGCAGCAGTGACGCACACACGGGGACAGGAGCTCCGTCTGATCAGCTTCACAGGTAAAGGCGGAACCTGTGAACCTGGTGCTGCCTTCGCGGCTTCCGTTCATTCCTATCGACAGATACTAAAGTGCCGGAGCTGTATTGTCGCGTTTCCTTCTTTATCGTGCCGGACTATTTCCTTTGCAGAATAATCCAAATGTGTCCCGCACAGGAAAGTGCTCAACGACTTGATGTGGCCGCAGCTTCAGGCGCTCCCTGTGACAGGTGCAGAGCCCGAGAATCAAAATGTGCCACAAAACAAGACAAATGGTCAAGTCCAAAATGTTGTGTGTGTTTTCACTGTGGTGGATGTAGTGTTTAAGTACATAGAGATTTATATAATATGTACAATGATCTATTTCACACAGTTTCACCATCACAGGGACTGACTCATCATTTTGACACAATCCCCAGAGTGAAATATTACACAGCATCTTGCTGTGAACACAATAGACAAGATCTTCTGTTTCCAGATCCAGATGTGGTGCACGTGTCCATGGGCTGCAGATGTGCAGCAGAATATGACGCACAAACTGTGACAGGAGGAAGCGGCAGAGCTGCAGGAGGAGCGGCCGCAAACTGTGAACTGGATTCACAGAGCGGGTTTGTGGACTGGGCTCAGTATTTACGGAGGATAAATTCTCTGGATAATGTATGAGGCAAGATTCCTGTCAAAAGTAACACACGCATAGAAACTCTATGCGAGGTGCAGGAACTGTTCAGGAACTGTTCAGAAACTGCTCGCGGGCGCCGAAACTACTCGTGCTGCAGAAACTGTGCGCGTGAGCAAAGAAACACGCTCGCGAGAGTAGAAGCAGCTCTTGCACGAGCAGAGAAACTCCCCTCTTGCGTGGGACAAGACTTCTGCTCGCGCGGAGAATGTGGACTAATGGGGGAGGGAACCTGAGGATGACGGCTGTTGTGATTGGTCTGTCCTGAGACACAGGACTTTGACAGACGGCCCAAAATTTCCAAACACTGCATGACATGTGCGTTGGCCGCCACTAGGGGGAAACGCTACTTGCTCTGACGCTATATTACAGAACCACTTAAAAATCGTGCTTTCTTACATACTTATTAGGCTACTGAACCAATGCATTCTTCTACCATGATTATTTGAGTGTAAAGTTGTAATTGTTTTTAAAGAAAGTCCATGACCCATGGGAACCCTGATTCTAACACATTACAACGACCAAAATTGTATTTCCCCAACCTCCAAATGCAATTTAAAATTGAAACACATGTAAGCAAACCACACACTCACAATTCGCATCAAATTCGCCTGTAACGAACAGGCCGTTCGTTACTAGTAACGTATTCACACATGCACTTTCATTCACTTTGCACATTTACATTGCACTTTTATAGCACGGAGCCCTTATGAGATACGCTAATTTGCACATAAACAAAATTGCACATATTTGTATTGTTTTAAAATTTATTGGAACGTTGTCATTTGTTGCGCGGATTCAGTCGGGCAGGGCACTTCCGGTAATGGCGGCCGCCGGTCTGCGGAGACAAATGAAGGATTACGATTGGGATTGATCAATATATGTGCCGTGTTTTAAATTGGTAGTGTCTCATGTGTATTTACGTGTGTCGTGTAGGTATTTTAAAGTGTGAGTGGTATGCGTGTGTATGTGATGAATGTAGTTCATGCTTTTACTCACCTGGGGTCTTGTGTCCAGGTGTCTGGCCAAAAGAGTCCCCGGGAACCAGACACCGCTTAAGAGTTCCGGGCCCGTTTTATTTGGTTTAAAGCACATTTGGACAAGCAGCTTCATTTTGGAATAAGGTGCTGTGGACTGATGAAACTAAAACTGAGTTATTTGGACATAAGGGGTGGTGTGCAGGGTGAAAGAAGAGCACAGCATTCCAAGACAAACACTTGTTACCCACAGTAAAATGTGGTGGTGGTTCCATCAGGCTGTGGGCCTGTGGCCAGTGCAGGGACTGGAAATCTTGTTAAAGTTGACAGTCGCACGGATTCCAGTCAGTATCAGCAGATTCTTGCGAATAATGTTCAAGAAGACAAGACAAGACAACAACCCTAAACACTGCTCAAATTCTACTAAGGCATTTATGCAGAGGAACAAGTACAATGTTCTGTAATGGGCATCTCAGTCCCCAGACCTGAATATTACTGAAAATCTGTGGTGTGATTTAAAGCGGGCTGTCCATGCTCGAGCACCATCAAACTTGACTGAACTGGAGATGTTTTGTAAAGACGAATGGTCAAAAATACCTTCAACCAGAATCCAGACCCTCATTGGAAGCTACAGGAAGAGTTTAGAGGCTGTTATTTCTGCAAAAGGAGGATCTACTAAATATTGATGTAATTTTTCTGTTGGGGTGTCCTAATTTATGCACATGCCTACTTTTGTTTAAGTAATTATTGCACTTTCTGTAAATCCTATAAACTTCATTCCACTTCTCAAATATCACTGTGTTTGTCTGCTATACGATATATTTAACTGAAATTGCTGATCCGAACAACCAATGATTTATAAAGGAAAATCTTGAAAATGATCAGGGTCCAAACTTTTTCACATGACTGTATACTCCATAAACTGAACTGGCTCCCAGTTCATTTTCGTATCCAATTTTAAATTATCGTCCTTGTTTTTAAATCCCTCCACAATCTGGCCCCTCCCTCTCTATCTAACCTCCTAACTCCATACCAGCCGCCCGTAGTCTTCTCCACTGATGCACATCTGTGGACCATCCCTCAGTCTAGACTCTGCACATGGGTTTAGGGCTTTCACTGTTGCTGGTCCTAAACTATGGAATGCCCCATTTCACTCGTCAATGCTCAAATTTGTCCACATTCAAAAAAGAATTAAAAGCCCACCTTTTTACCCTGGCTTATCCCAATTCCTGAATCCCAATTCATTGTTTCTCTCTCATTTTTTATATTATTTTATTTATTATTTATTTTTATTTTATTTATTTTAAAAATGTATTATTTATTCATTATTCATTTATTATTTTAAATCTATTCTATGAATGGTCCTGTTATTTTGTGTTATAATCTTATTGCCAAATTATTGTTCATATTAATATTATCATCATCTTTTATTATTATTACCAACATTATTACTATTTCCTTTGATTTTGTTTTAATTAATAATTTATGTTTGTACTTTATGTTTACTGTACAGTGTCCTTGAGTACCTTGAAAGGCGCTTATTAAATAAAATGTATTATTATTATTATTATTATTATTATTATTATTATTATTATTAAACCTGTCAAACTCAACTGTCTCATCTATGGTTCTGGCTCTACCCATGTATTCACAGAGATTCTGTAATGTAGCGTCAGAGCAAGTAGCGTTTCCCCCTAGTGGCGGCCAACGCACATGTCATGCAGTGTTTGGAAATTTTGGGCGGTCTGTCAAAGTCCTGTGTCTCAGGACAGACCAATCACAATAGCCGTCATCCTCAGGTTCCCTCCCCCATTAGTCCACATTCTCCGTGCAAGCAGAAGTCAACTCCGCGCGAGCAGAGTGGTTTTGTCCCACACAAGAGGGGAGTTTCTCTGCTCGTGCAAGAGCTGCTTCTACTCTCGCGAGCGTGTTTCTTTGCTCACGCGCGCAGTTCTCCGTCTCGCGCGAGCGTGTTTCTTTGCTTGCGCGCACAGTTTCGGCAGGCACGAGTAGTTTCGGCGCCCGCGAGCAGTTTCTGAACAGTTCCTGCACCTCGCATAGAGTTTCTATGCGCGTGTTACTTTGAAAGGAATCTGACGCCATAATAATGTGGGTGAGACGCTGCACTTTAAATGTACCACGTTACCAGAGCAGAGGATCATTATTTTCGCTGTTTCCTCAGTTTGTATCTTGTGGCTCAGTGTCAGACTCACGTGGGCGCAGCGGCTTCACAATCACACATGAACTCGGAGAGAAGCAAATCGCAGCCAAAATCGGGCAAATTATCCTGTAGTGTGTGGCGGCCTTGAGTGAACTAAAGCAGCTGATAAATCCTATATCACACAAAAGTGACTCCTGTGCTTTAAGTCTCGTTCCCGTGACGTTCCCTCCTCTAAAACACACCCGGAGTTCTGTTTTTGTTTCGCTCACACGTGTTTGAGTTACACTTTACTCTATACTTCATTTATTTTGCCTTCAGTTCGGTAGAGATCAGCGATTCCGCAGCTGAAACCGTCCGAATGATTTTCGTGAAGGTGTGTGGAGTTTAAAAACACAGCGGAGCGCTTCCTGTATCACCACATGATGACATCACAGGGTGGAACAGAACATGTGTGATGAGGGAACAACATTAGAACACTGAGTATAAGGGCCCTCGAAAACACTCTGGACACTGGTGTTTTGGTGTTTGTCGTTTTGGGCTGAAGTGCTGAAGGTGTGTGGACTTTAAAAACACAGAGGAGCAGCATCTGCACCACCCCGTGACATCACCAGGTGGGACGGAGCGCTCCACATGTGCTGAGACCTGCACAGACAAATATCCACAAGTGTTTAAGAGGAAAGAGCTGAAGTCTTAAAATAATCCACCTGCGTTAGACTTAAAACTCTCTCTCCGCTCTCTCAGTCCTGGTTTAGTCCTGGTTTAGTCCTGGTTCAGTCCTGGTTTAGTCCAGGTTCAGTCCTGGTTTAGTCCTGGTTTAGTCCTGGTTCAGTCCTGGTTCAGTCCTGGTTTAGTCCTGGTGCAGTCCTGGTTCAGTCCTGGTTTAGTCCTGGTTCAGTCCTAGTTTGGTCCTGGTCTGGTCCTGGTTTAGTCCTGGTTCAGTCCTGGTCTAGTCCTGGTTTAGTCCTGGTCTAGTCCTGGTTTAGTCCTGGTCTAGTCCTGGTTTAGTCCTGGTTTAGTCCTGGTTCAGTCCTGGTTTAGTCCTGGTCTAGTCCTGGTTTAGTCCTGGTTTAGTCCTGGTTCAGTCCTGGTTTAGTCCTGGTTTAGTCCTGGTTTAGTCCTGGTTTAGTCCTGGTTTAGTCCTGGTTTAGTCCTGGTTTAGTTTGGTTGAATTTCCACTTTGGATTTTTTAACAAACTCTCTTGAGTTATTTTTAGATCTGAATTTGGCGTTTTTATCTCAAAATCCACTTAGTACAAAGATTCTCCGATTGTGCCATGGAACTGTTGTGAATCCTGTAAATACTGAACTCAATTAAAGCTCAAACATCACGAAGGCCGAATTCTGGTTCGACTCTGCGTCACTTTGTCGCCATCGTTTTTGATTTCTCGCTCTGCGTCGAGGTCCATGCGCCGTGAAGTAATTCACCGCGACAACGCTCCAGGCGAGGAGTTAAAGCAGCCTGTGCTCCTGCAGACGAACCAGCTCCAACGCCACAGAACAGACTCGGCATCAGCAGCACATCCTCTGTCACAGGCAGAACACTCATATTCACTGAGGCCTTTAGTCCCACAGAAGCATCAGCACTTATACTGTATGCAAATGAGCTGTATGCAAATGAGCCGTGTGGTTTGAAGTTTGGTTTGTGTCAAACGTAAACAGATGTGCCAAAGCTGCATTAAACACATTATTCCTCAATCTCCATTTGAGTCCTGCTCATAGGAAATAAAAATCCAAACTTCAATTCTCCTCCCGTCTGCGTCACACGACACTTTGGGCTTTCGGCTCCGACTTCCACCGAAAGCTGAGAGTGGCTTTATGCAGAATTCAGTGGAATATTTTCGGTGCATCGTCACTAATAATAGAGTTGGTCAAACATGTGAATGAAACAAACACAACTCCAGGTGTGTTTTTGAACCTGGCTTAAAGCACAAGAGTCCATTTTGTGTATTATAGGATCTTTAATGGCAAAACAGTTCCAGGCATTTTCATCATTCTTTCTGAGCGGAGCAGTGGAAATGTAGAGCGGTGGAGAGGACCAATCACAGCCTTTATTGTCTGCGTCGCTTTCCCTCGCTGTCGCCGGCGTTTTGATGCGTCATTAGAACATTTCAGAGGTGCACTGTGCATCCAGGACGCTCGTGTTTGTGTCGACGCAGATTCTGACGCAACAGCGTTTTGACGCAGAACCATAAATCGGGCTGGAGCGTCTTGGGCCAACATCAGGATATCAAGGAACCGATACCAGAAGATATCAAGGAACCGATACCAGAAGATATCAAGGAACCGATACCAGAAGCTGCAGATTTTCCTGGATCAGCACCAGTATTTGATCTCAATATTTAATATCAGTGCATCCCTAGTTAAGACCACATGGGAATAGAAAGGAAAGTCCTACCGTTTGAATGTTGAAAATCACATTCAAGAGTTTTTTATCGTTGTGGTGTCAGAATCGGTATCGAGTATCGAGTTTGACATTTCCGTATCGTGACTCTTCTCCCTCTTTGTTTTTCCTCAGACTGAGCGAGACTCAGGAGACTCTGGAGACGTCGCTGTTGGAGAAGGAAACGTCTCTGGCCCAAACCTCAGAGAAGCTGGAGGTGATAAACGGCCTGAAGGTGGCGCTAAAGGAGCGAGAGGAGCAGAGCCGCGAGCTGAGCGAGCGCCTCACACACACAGCACAACGTAAGACGCCTGACGGGCCGAACCGCCTCAGACAAACTTTACTGATGCTCGAGGAAATGATTTGGACACAGGAGTTCACGCAGCACAAAATACACTGAACAAAAATCCACTCAAACATCTCAAAACTTTTTCTCCAGACACAAAAGGCCATTTCCCTCCAATACTGTTCACAAATCTGTACCAGAGCTGCTCCCGACTCTGGATCGGCGAATGCGACAGAGGGTTCCAGTTCCTGCCAATATCCAGGAACTTCACACAGCGAAGAGGAACGGACCAACATTCCACAGGCCACATCAGCAGCCTGATCAGCTCTATGGGGAGGAGAGCAGCTGCACTGCGGGAGGCAGATGGTCACACAGATACTGATGGTTTTCTGACCCTCCCAGTAAAGCAAAGCTGCACATTTCAGAGTTTCACACGTCTGTGCACTGATCCTGCTCTGATCACATGTGGATGAGCCAAACCTGAGGAGGACGGATCATCTGGACACAGGAGAAATGCACTGACACAGATTCAGACACATTTCTGAACAGTATTGGAGGGAAATGGCCTTTTGTGTCTGCAGGAAAAGTTTTAGATCTTTGAGTCCAGTTCACGAGAAATGGGAGCAAAAACAAAAGAGTTGCGTTTACATTTTGGTTCAGTATAATATAATAACAAAGAGAAAAAAGAGAAATGGTGATAATTAATTCTAAATAAGAGACACACGTGAAATAAGACGTGTAAATGAACATGTCAAAATAACATCAGAAAATAAGTGAAATAAGGAAAAGAATAAGGACAATAATGGGGCTTTTTGACTACACTACCGGCACAGCACAGCTCGGCACAGCTCGGCACAGCTCGGCACAGCTCGGCACAGCTCGGCACTACACGGTGACGCTTTTCCCTGCCGTCGTTCCCACCTGGAAGTGGGCGGAGTCACGGGGTCGATGCTGCGTCATTTTTAGGCGACATTATCAGTGTCACGGCGGTCTTCACATTCTGCTCCGTTGTTCCTTCTCTGTTGACGTGTTGTCGGTGTGTTTTTTACACGCGGGAATATTTAAAGATCCTGGAGCTTTGTCGCACGTATGACGACATTTCCTCTGACCAGTCAGTGGACATCAGTCTGTTCAGGTCACGGTGTCGTATCGGCTCAGCGCGGTTAGAACCCAAACAGGTACGGAAAATCATAACGGCTCCAGGTCCAATCCCCAGTGGAAAAGCAAACAAAGCGTGTCGTGCTGTGTGGAAAAGACCTTTAGTAATTCGGGCCGGTGCGGTGGCCGTCGGTAAAACCACCGTCCCGAACCGTCCCGAACTGAGGTCCAGACGGCACCTTCCCCCTCCCCAGTCGGGTCCAGAGGAAAAATGCCAGGGCAGGGGCACAGTGGGCGCTGCCTAAAGCGACGCGCAGCACAGGGTTCAGTTCATGTTCTGTATCGTGTGGGGACGAGCAATTCAATTAAATTCAATTCAATTTATTTTGTAGCGCCCAAAATCACAACAACAGTTTCCTCTAAGGGCGTTCCAAGATATGGATGAGCCAAACATACACACAGACATATCAAAACAGGAATAAACAACATTCATGTAAAGCAGCAAATGAAACATTGTCCAGTCATCCCCTGTCCTTAGACCCTCCTTCTCAGCAAGGAAAAACTCCAAAAAACCCAGGGTCCTGGGAAAAAGAAGAAACCTCGGGGAGAACTACAGTGAAGGAGGGATCCACTCCCATGGACGGACAGGCTATAGATGTCCAGGCCCGTGGGCCAGTTCAGTATGACCACAGCTACCCAGGTGGGGAAGAGCCGGGCGAGGAGGAGGAGAAGAGGGGCGAGGAGGAGGAGCCGGGCGAGGAGGAGGAGCCGGGCGAGGAGGAGGAGCCAGGCGAGGAGGAGGAGCCAGGCGAAGAGGAGGAGCCAGGCGAGGAGGAGGAGAGAGGTCCAGCTGCCATCAGGCGTCTGAAAGAGTTCCACTCCACAGGGGGAGTGGGACAGGGGACAACATGTGAATAGCAATGAACAAACTACAGATGAGAACATAGTGAGTGATGCTGATGAGAAAATAGGAGGAAACAGAGGACAGTGCTCAGGTTGCCACACTTCCCCCAGCTTGTTATCTCCTGCAGCAGCTTATCTTAGTGACATCAACTAAGTAACCTGGTCATAAGCTATTCCGAAGAGGAAGGTTTTAAGCCTGGTCTTAAATAAAGAGACTGTGGAGCCTGTTTAACACCAACAGGGAGTTGATTCCATAACACAGGAGCTTGGTAACTGAAGGCTCTCCCCCCCACTGTACTTTTAGACACTCTAGGAACCACTAATAATCCTGCATTCTGAGAGTGAAGTGCTCTATTTGGCTGATAGGGGACAATGGCATCCTGAAGATATGATGGGGCCATATTGTTTAAGGCTTTGTATGTCAGGAGGAGAACTTTGAATTTAATTCTAAACTCGACAGGAAGCCAGTGAAGTGATTTTAACACAGGACTGATGTGATCACGTCTTTTAGTTCCTGTTAGGACTCTGGCCGCTGCATTTTGGACCAACTGGAAGCTTCTTAAAGTACCTTTAGTGCAGACGGTGAGCAGAGAATTACAGTAATCTAGTCTGGATGTAACAAATGCAGGGATAAGTTTTTCAGCATCATTTTTAGGCAAAATTTTTCTGATTTTAGTTATGTTTCGCAGGTGAAAATATGCAGTTTTACAAGCTTGGTTTATATGAGCTGTGAATGAGAGATTTTGGTCAAATACGACTCCAAGGTTTTTTACAGTAGAGCTAGAGGCTATACTCACATTGTCAAGTGAGATTATCTGGTCTGACAGAGAATCTCTCTGACCTTTAGGACCGACAACAATGACCTCTGTTTTTTCAGGGTTTAAGAGCAGGTAATTCAGGGTCATCCAGGTTTTGATGTCCTTCACACAGGCACTGAGCTTATCGATTTGATCGGTCTGATTAGGTTTCATTGATAGGTACAGCTGAGTGTCATCAGCATAGCAGTGGAAATTAATGCCATGTTTTCTGATAATGTTACCTAATGGCAACATATACAGAGTAAACAGGATTGGACCAAGCACAGATCCTTGTGGAACACCACAAGCTACTTTAGAGCAGGGAGAGGTGCACTGGTTTACACTAACAAACTGGTACCTATCTGATAGATAGGATTTAAACCATTTGAGGGCGGTCCCTCTGACACCTATGTCACATTCTAACCTCTGCAGTAGAATGTTGTGATCAATGGTGTCAAACGCTGCACTGAGGTCCAGTAGGACCAGGACTGAAGCCAGCCCGTTATCAGCAGCTAGTAGCAAATCATTTGTCACTTTAAGCAGAGCAGTTTCTGTGCTGTGGTGAGCTCTGAAACCAGACTGACATTTTTCATATAAATTATTGCCCTGCAGATGGTGACAAAGCTGTTTCACCACAACTCGTTCCAGAATCTTTGAGAGAAATGGAAGATTCGAGACAGGTCTGTAGTTGGCTAGTTCATCAGGGTTTAAGATAGGTTTTTTCAAAAGTGGTTTAATTACAGCATATTTAAAGGACTGAGGAACAAAGCCATTTTCTAATGACATATTTATTATGTTATGGATGGAACCTATTATTAAGTGGAGAGCTTCTTTGAGGAGTTTGACTGGAATAGGGTCGAGCAAACAAGTTGATGGTTTGGACGACATGATGACTGAGGTAATCTCCACCTCATCGACAGGAGTAAATTTGTCTAATGCTGTTAGAGGATTTATGTGGGATATTGGTGTTACAGACTGGATTTGCTGAATTTGCTCGGGGCTGATTTTTGGAGTGGCTTCGTTGATCTTGTCTCTAATGGTTATAATTTTGTAATCGAAGAATTCAAGAAAGTCATCACAACTGAACTTCGAAGGGAGAAGAGACTCAGGGGCAGTGTGTGAGTTTGTCAGCCTGGCTACAGTGCTGAACAGAAATCTGGGGTTGCTTTTGTTTCCTTCTATTAGGTTTGAATAGTATCTGGTTTGTGCTTTTGGCAGAGCGGCCTTATAAGAGAGCAGGCAGAGCTTCCATGCCTTCAGAGACTGCTCGGAGCGCGAGCGGCGCCAGAGCTTCTCTGTGCGTCTTACGTGTTGTTTGAGTGATCGCAATTCTGGAGTATACCAAGGAGCCGGAGGTCTTGGTTTAATGCTTTTCTGTTTTTAGCGGAGCTGCAACATCGAGAGCAGATTTTAGGGTGAGCATTGTCCTATCAACAAACTGATCCATGATAATTGGATTAAAGTTGTTCTCATTGTCACATGGCATATCATTTAATACTGGCTCGATTATTTCTTTGAACTCGGCTACCGATTTTTCTGATATTGTTCTTTTCATTATAGTTTTCTCCTGCAGAGCTGGATAGTCTTTTAGTACGAATTGAAAGGTTATTAAAAAATGGTCAGAGAGTATAGGGTTTTGAGGAATTACAAGTAAATCACTAATCTCAATACCATAAGTTAGGACGAGATCAAGAGTGTGATTGTGACAGTGAGTCGGCTTGTTCACACTCTGGGTAAAACCGATCCCATCCAGGAGAGCACCAAAAGCACTGCTGAGGCTCACTGCTGTTATCAACATGAATGTTGAAATCTCCAACTATAACAATCCTTTCCCATTCCAAAACTAAACTTGAAATAAAGTCAGAAAACTCTGTCAGAAACTCGGCATAAGGACCAGGAGGTCGGTAGATTGTTATGAATATAACAGCTTTTTGGTTTTTCCAGTTGGTGCACGTAATAGATAGTGCGAGGCTTTCAAAGGAGCAGAATGTATAATTAGATTTGAGGCTGAGAATTAGGCTGGAGTGAGAAATGACGGCCACACCGCCACCTCGACCTGTGCTCCTGGCACTTTGAAAGTTCACGTGACTTGGAGGTGTAGATTCGTTTAGTCTAACATAATCATTTTCCTGAAGCCATGTTTCAGTTAAAGCTAGAAGATCAATATTAAAGTCGCCAATTAATTCATTTATTAAAAGAGATTTAGAGGAGAGGGACCTGATGTTTAGCAGTCCACATTTTACACACTTATCATTTTGTTTATTTGCGACACATGTATTTATTTTTATTAAGTTATGAGATCTGACGCCTTTCCTATCAGAGTTCAGTTGACTTTTATTTGTGCTTTTTACATGCTTAATTTGTTTGTTTGCAACACAATTATTTATTTTTATTAAGTTATGAAACCTGACGCCTTTCCTATCAGACTTTAGTTGAGTTTTATTTGTGCTTTTTATGCATTTATTTTGTTTATTTGCGATGCATGTATTTATTTCTATTGAGTTAGGAGATCTGATACCTTTCCTATCAGAGTTTAGGTATGTTTTGTTTGTGCTTTTTGTGCGTGGGACATACACAACCTCAGCCGGTCTGGGAGAATTGTTCATGCAGGGTGGCTCAGAGGAGCCCCCTGTACGTGGGGCACACACAGTCTCAGCCTGTTTGGAGCTGTTCTCGCTAACAGAGCAGTGCCTCACTAGTCTACTCTGCTCCCTAGCGTCACTGACACTCCCTGAGCTATTCTGTGTGCTAGTCTTACCTGATGGTCATCTAAGACTAACCATAATATTCTGCGCTAGGAGGGAGGAGCCAGCCGCGGTGGGATGAATGCCGTCACTACGTATAAGCCTGGGCTTCCCCTCAAATGCCCTCCAGTTATCTATGAAGACGACACCATTCTGCGGGCACCAATTGGACAACCACTGGTTGACAGCTGAAAAGCGGCTGAACATTTCACAATTGGCATAATTTGGAAGGGGGCCAGAGAAGTACACGGACTCCGACATCGACTTAGCCAAATCACAAACTGCCGCTATCTGCAACTTCAGCACCTCTGACTGACCGCGCCGAGTATCGTTACCCCCCGCGTGTATAACGATCCGGCGGTACCTGTTCTTACTTCTCTTTAAAAGCCTAAGATTCCCCTCGATGTCGCCCAGTCTGGCTCCAGGGTAACACCGTGTGGAAGCTGCAGGCAGTTCCACGTCCTGACTATGGAGCTCCCTATGACTAGTGTGTCCCGCGTCCAGCTCAAGGGGCGAACCTGTTCCCGGACGGGGAGCGCCCTGCTCTCAGCCCTGTGTCCCTGGTCTCCTGGAGTCCTGCACTCAGCTATGTGTCCCTGATCTGCAGTCCTAGTCTTAGCCCTGCGCCTGCGTCTAGCTGTCACAAAACTGTCCTGGTCTGGTCCCGGCTGCACGGGATGCGCCGGGGGGCTGCTCTCGCTAGCTACGCTCAAGCTAATGCGGTCCGCGGTCCCTGCTACTGCCTGACTATAACTCGGCAGCGCCTCCAATGAGCGGATCCGCGTTTCTAACTCTGTAACCCTGGCCCCGAGGACTGCCACTACGCTGCACTTAGCGCAACTATCCCTGTCACTATCAAATAAGCCAGGGTTCTCACTCCACATGTTGCAACTAGAGCAGGAAAGAGGGGCGAGAGTTTTAGCCATGATGCTAGGCTAGGCTAGATCAGGCTGAAACTACAAGCTGAAACTACAGAGAGAGAGAGGCTTAGACCACGAATTACGGAGCGCTAGATGCTGAATAAACTTCGATGGTTTGACGAAGTACTCAGGCACTAGTTTAGATGGATTCGTGGATTAACAGATTCAGTAGAGAGATGCTAGTAAGAGTGCTTCGCAAAACAGCTCGCAAACGGAATTCACTCACCCGGAAGTGACGTCAGCGAGCACAATTAGTCGATTAATCGATAATTGATCTTTCAGAGTTTGGTGGCTCAGGTTCATTTTAATGGCCAAACTGAATGTCGGTGTCTGTGTAACGTAGCCTGAGGAGTCGAGGTCTGAGCACAAACTCTGGAGCCTCACAGTCCCACGTCTCGGCTCTGGCTCCTTGGAGATCCCTATATTCCTCAGAGTGCGTTTCCCTGCACATCAGTGTCCCGGAGTACGATCGGGTTTTTGAGTGTCCCGGTTTCACATGTTTACGCAGCATCTGCAACGCGACATACGCACAGAACAGACTCAGCATCAGCAGAACATCCTCTGTCACAGGAGAACACTCATATTCACTGAGTCACAGAGAGAACACTCATATTCACTGAGTCACAGAGAGAACACTCATATTCACTGAGTCACAGAGAGAACACTCATATTCACTGAGTCACAGAGAGAACACTCATATTCACTGAGTCACAGAGAGAACACTCATATTCACTGAGTCACAGAGAGAACACTCATATTCACTGAGTCACAGAGAGAACACTCATATTCACCGAGTCACAGAGAGAACACTCATATTCACTGAGTCACAGAAAGAACACTCATATTCACTGAGTCAGAGAGAACACTCATATTCACTGAGTCACAGAGAGAACACTCATATTCACTGAGTCACAGAGAGAACACTCATATTCACTGAGTCGCAGAGAGAACACTCTTTCACTGAGTCACAGGGAGAACACTCATATTCACTGAGTCACAGAGAGAACACTCATATTCACTGAGTCACAGAGAGAACACTCATATTCACTGAGTCACAGAGAGAACACTCATATTCACTGAGTCACAGAGAGAACACTCATATTCACCGAGTCACAGGGAGAACACTCATATTCACTGAGTCACAGAGAGAACACTCATATTCACTGAGTCACAGAGAGAACACTCATATTCACTGAGTCACAGAGAGAACACTCATATTCACAGAGTCACAGAGAGAACACTCATATTCACTGAGTCACAGGGAGAACACTCATATTCACTGAGTCACAGAGAGAACACTCATATTCACTGAGTCACAGAGAGAACACTCATATTCACTGAGTCGAGTCCTTTAGTCCCACAGAAGCTGAAGCAGCAGCACAAGGAAAGAGCTGCTTTTTTCAGCTCTTACTGTTTATGCAAATGAGTCATGAGGTTTTAAGTTTAGTTTGTGTAAAACACAAATGTTTAAATCTGCATTAAACTCATTCTGATCTCACACTGATGAGGCTCTGGACTCAGGACGTTTATGTGTTTAAAGTTTATTTCTGCAGATGAGGAACAGGAAGAATTGTGATGATAATTTTATTATCAAATGTTAATGATTAATCGAAAATCGGTCGTTAATTTTCCCAACAATCGATTAAGACAATTTAATCGAATGCCCGTCTCTAGTATTGTGTGTTTGTGTTTCGTTGTGTGCTTGTGTTTCGTTGTGTGCTTGTGTTTCGTTGTGTGCTTGTGTTTCGTTGTGTGCTTGTGTTTCGTTGTGTGTTTGTGTTTCGTTGTGTGCTTGTGTTTCGTTGTGTTTGTGTTTCGTTGTGTGCTTGTGTTTCGTTGTGTGTTTGTGTTTCGTTGTGTGTTTCGTTGTGTGTTTGTGTTTCGTTGTGTGCTTGTGTTTCGTTGTGTGTTTCGTTGTGTGTTTCGTTGTGTGCTTGTGTTTCGTTGTGTGTTTCGTTGTGTGTTTGTGTTTCGTTGTGTGCTTGTGTTTCGTTGTGTGTTTCGTTGTGTGTTTGTGTTTCGTTGTGTGTTTGTGTTTCGTTGTGTGTTTGTGTTTCGTTGTGTGTTTGTGTTTCGTTGTGTGTTTCGTTGTGTGTTTCGTTGTGTGCTTGTGTTTCGTTGTGTGTTTGTGTTTCGTTGTGTGCTTGTGTTTCGTTGTGTGCTTGTGTTTCGTTGTGTGCTTGTGTTTCGTTGTGTGTTTCGTTGTGTGTTTCGTTGTGTGTTTCATTGTGTGCTTGTGTTTCGTTGTGTGCTTGTGTTTCGTTGTGTGTTTGTGTTTCGTTGTGTGTTTGTGTTTCGTTGTGTGTTTGTGTTTCGTTGTGTGTTTGTGTTTCGTTGTGTGTTTGTGTTTCGTTGTGTGTTTGTGTTTCGTTGTGTGCTTGTGTTTCGTTGTGTGTTTGTGTTTCGTTGTGTGTTTCGTTGTGTGTTTGTGTTTCGTTGTGTGTTTTGTTGTGTGTTTGTGTTTCGTTGTGTGTTTGTGTTTCGTTGTGTGCTTGTGTTTCGTTGTGTGTTTGTGTTTCGTTGTGTGTTTGTGTTTCGTTGTGTGTTTCGTTGTGTGTTTCGTTGTGTGTTTTGTTGTGTGCTTGTGTTTCGTTGTGTGCTTGTGTTTCGTTGTGTGTTTGTGTTTCGTTGTGTGTTTGTGTTTCGTTGTGTGTTTCGTTGTGTGTTTGTGTTTCGTTGTGTGTTCTGTTGTGTGTTTGTGTTTCGTTGTGTGTTTGTGTTTCGTTGTGTGTTTCGTTGTGTGTTTGTGTTTCGTTGTGTGTTTTGTTGTGTGTTTGTGTTTCGTTGTGTGTTTGTGTTTCGTTGTGTGTTTGTGTTTCGTTGTGTGCTTGTGTTTCGTTGTGTGTTTGTGTTTCGTTGTGTGTTTCGTTGTGTGTTTGTGTTTCGTTGTGTGTTTCGTTGTGTGCTTGTGTTTCGTTGTGTGCTTGTGTTTCGTTGTGTGTTTGTGTTTCGTTGTGTGTTTGTGTTTCGTTGTGTGTTTCGTTGTGTGTTTGTGTTTCGTTGTGTGTTTTGTTGTGTGTTTGTGTTTCGTTGTGTGTTTGTGTTTCGTTGTGTGTTTGTGTTTCGTTGTGTGCTTGTGTTTCGTTGTGTGTTTCGTTGTGTGTTTCGTTGTGTGCTTGTGTTTCGTTGTGTGTTTCGTTGTGTGTTTCGTTGTGTGCTTGTGTTTCGTTGTGTGTTTCGTTGTGTGTTTGTGTTTCGTTGTGTGTTTCGTTGTGTGTTTGTGTTTCGTTGTGTGTTTCGTTGTGTGTTTGTGTTTCGTTGTGTGCTTGTGTTTCGTTGTGTGTTTGTGTTTCGTTGTGTGTTTCGTTGTGTGTTTGTGTTTCGTTGTGTGCTTGTGTTTCGTTGTGTGTTTGTGTTTCGTTGTGTGCTTGTGTTTCGTTGTGTGTTTGTGTTTCGTTGTGTGCTTGTGTTTCGTTGTGTGTTTGTGTTTCGTTGTGTGCTTGTGTTTCGTTGTGTGTTTCGTTGTGTGCTTGTGTTTCGTTGTGTGCTTGTGTTTCGTTGTGTGCTTGTGTTTCGTTGTGTGTTTCGTTGTGTGTTTCGTTGTGTGTTTCGTTGTGTGCTTGTGTTTCGTTGTGTGTTTCGTTGTGTGTTTCGTTGTGTGTTTGTGTTTCGTTGTGTGTTTCGTTGTGTGTTTGTGTTTCGTTGTGTGTTTCGTTGTGTGTTTCGTTGTGTGTTTCGTTGTGTGTTTCGTTGTGTGTTTCGTTGTGTGTTTCGTTGTGTGCTTGTGTTTCGTTGTGTGTTTCGTTGTGTGTTTCGTTGTGTGTTTCGTTGTGTGTTTCGTTGTGTGTTTCGTTGTGTGTTTCGTTGTGTGCTTGTGTTTCGTTGTGTGTTTCGTTGTGTGTTTCGTTGTGTGTTTCGTTGTGTGTTTCGTTGTGTGTTTCGTTGTGTGTTTCGTTGTGTGCTTGTGTTTCGTTGTGTGTTTCGTTGTGTGCTTGTGTTTCGTTGTGTGCTTGTGTTTCGTTGTGTGTTTCGTTGTGTGCTTGTGTTTCGTTGTGTGTTTCGTTGTGTGTTTCGTTGTGTGTTTCGTTGTGTGTTTCGTTGTGTGTTCACTGTCGTCTTCCGTTCACAGTTGGAGGTGGTGCTGAAGAAAAGCGGCGTCTCTGAGCAGCGGTGCTCTGCGCTGAAGGCCGAAGTGGGAGATTTAACACAAAAACTCAGCGCCCTCAAAGAGAAGGTAGAGTTCTGTTCAAACTAACGGTTCAAAAGAACGGTTTTAGAGGAACTTTGGCTGATGTTTGCACCCAGACCAACATGTGCAAAAAGACTGAAGTATCACAAACCTGCCTGAAGAGCTTTTAGAGTCATCCGTGAGTCATCTAGTGTTCATGGGTTTTTATTTGTTCACACATTATATTCAGTCTCATGCCCATAAAATACAAACATCTTCAGTGTGGAGAACAATCAAATCAAACACTGAGTAAAGGCCTCCGCACACTACAGGATATTTCCGTGTTAAGCGATTTTTAAACGCGAGACAAAATGCCCAAACTCCACAGACACGAGGAGAATCTTAGAGACTTTAAATCTTTGCTCTTAGATGCAGCAGGATCAGTGTGAGGAGCACAGGATCTAAAGCTGTGAGGCTGTGATGGCCTCAGCTGTTTCCTCCAGTAAAACCAGTCGCTCTGAGACTCTGAAGTGTTCAAAGATCAGACTCTGCACTTCCACTTTAGGCACAAGTCACACTATGGGATTATTATGTGTGAAATGTGGAGCCACACTTCAGATCCAGGGTTTTTAAAGCAGAAAAGAGGAGATAAAGTCCACAGGAAGTAGAGTCACTGTGGCTGATCTGCAGCTTTACTCTGTGGACGGAAACAAACACATGAGGAACAACTTTCACCTTTGACTTTTAAAGAACGTTTCAAACTGGATTCACAGCGCGGTTTTGTGGACTGGAGTCATTATTTGTGGAGGATCATTTCTCTGGATAATGTGGATGAGACGCTGCACTTTAAATGTTCCACTTTACATCAGGTGAGGAATAAAGTCTTTATTTTGGCTCTGTCCTCAGTTTGTTTGTTGCGTCTCTGTGTCCGTCGCTCCTCTGCCCCGACTCTGTTTTATCGTCTGTTTCCGTCGCGTTGTTGATGTTCGGTGGTTCTGATCGGACACTGACTCCACACATGAGGAGCGGCGGCTTCAGAATCGCACACGGAGACACAAAGTCGGGTCACGTCTCCCTGAACTCGGGGAGAAGAAATCGCAGCCGAAATCGCAGCAAATTCTCCTGTGGTGTGCGGAGGCCTCTGAGCGTTGACCAGGCAGACGCAGAAGCTAAAGCTGATTGTGCCCACGCTTATCTCAAACTACGGCACGTTAATGGACCTTCATCTACTAAATTAATACATTAACATTAATATTGGAACAAAATTCTGATTCCTTCAGATATTTTTCCATGACTCTTCTCGTCAAAGTGATTTTGAATTGAAAAAGCGAAGTGTCTTGTTTTAGCAGCTGTTCTATAAATGAACTCCTTTGTTTGATAAGCGATAGATTATATTTACCGTATATAGTCGCACCAGCCAAAAAATACACAGTGAAGAAGAAAAATACATATATTAGTGGCACTAGACTATAAGGGCAATTTATTTGATCAAATCAGACTCATCTTAAAGGCGAGTTCTAGTAATAAGAATAGAACAGAGAAGAACAGGCTGAACATGTGTCTGGTTTGCACTGAGCCGTTTTTACAGTGCACTTTATGCAAATGAGCCACGCGGTTTGAAGTTTTGTTTCTCTATAACGTAAACAAATGTGCCAAAGCTGCATTAAACGCATTATTACTCAGTCTCTATTTGTGTCGTCCTCGTCTGAAATAAAAATCCAAACTTTAATGATCCACCCGCAGCGAACCAAAAGTGCAGACACGACACTTTGGGCTTTCTGCTCTTATTTCCACCGAAAGCTGAGAGTGGCTTTTTGCAGAATTCAGTCGAGTATTTTCGGTGCGTCGTCACGAACAATAGAGTTGCTCAAAAGTGTGAGTGAAACAAACACAACTCCAGGTGTGTTTTTGAGGAAGTGACTGCATTTTAACCTGGCTTAAAGCACAAGAGTAAATTGTGTCTATTATAGGAGCTTTAATGGCAAAACAGTTCCAGGCATTTTCATAATTCTTTCTTTGTTTGTGTTTTTCTTTTTTTTTAGGCTCAAAAACACGAGTCCACAATCGAAACTTTACAAACCGAACTGGACCAGACCAATGAGGAGCTGGAGAAACTAAACTCTGCTCATCTGGAGGAACGCGCACAGCTCATCCACGACCTCCAGACGTGCGAACGCCAAATCGACAATCTCAAAGACGCTCTGAGCGACAGAGACGGAGAAATCGCGACTCTCACCAGCAACGTGACGGAGTACGCCGACCAAATCGCCGAAATGAAGCAGGAGATCAGGCTCAAAGAACAGAGTTTGGTCCAGGTGGAAAACGCGCTGCAGAAATCCGAACGGGACGCCATGGTTTTACGAGAGTCGCAAACTTCAGACCAGCAAGTTTTGAATTCTGAAATATCAGAAATGGTTGAGAAAATGAAGGATTTTGAGGCGGAATTGAGCAAAACGAAAGAGGAAAGAGACGCGAAAGGAGCTGAAATAGAGCAGTTGGTTAAACAAGCAGATGAAGACAAGAAGTCGACGCAAGAATTAAGATCGGATGTTCAAAAGCAGAAGAACAGTCATGGCCACCACCTCTCTGAATGTCAAACGCATATTAATTCACTTAAGGAGCAATTAACATCTGCTCATGAGAAGCTAAACGAGGAGGTTTCGAAGCTGAATTCCAGTCAAGAAACGCTGAAACAGAAAGAGGAAATGTGGGAAAATGAGCTCAAATCCTACAAAGATGAAAATAATACACTTCTAGCCAAAGTGGACGGGTTTAACTCAGAAATTAAAACTCTCAGTGATGATTTTAAGGAAAAACTTGAGATTATAACGACGCTAGAGAGACGAATTGACGAGGAAAGGGCAAAATATAACTCGGAATTGCAAGAAAGGGACTCGGAAAACCTGAAGATGAAAAACGAGCTGCACACTAAGTCGGAAAACACGTCCAAATTGAAAAACGCCTTGAAGAATTTGAAATCGGAA